>CAUYLG010009973.1:0-38707 GCA_963573385.1 Cacajao melanocephalus
ATGTTCCATTGATACCAAGTTTATTGAGAGTTTTTAGCATAAAGGGCTGTTGAATTTTGTCGAAGGCCTTCTCTGCATCTATTGAGATAATCATGTGGTTTTTGTCTTTGGTTCTGTTTATGTGGTGAATTACGTTTATAGTCTTGCATATGTTTAACCAGCCTTGCATCCCTGGGATGAAGCCTACTTGATCGTGATGGATAAGCTTTTTGATGTGATGTTGCAATCAGTTTGCCAGTATTTTACTGAAGATTTTTGCATGAATGCTCATCATAGATATTGGCCTGAAGGCTTCTTTTCTTGTTGAGTCTCTGCTGGGTTTTGGCATCAGGATGATGTTGGTCTCATAAAATGATTTGGAAAGGATTCCCTCTTTTTGTATTGTTTGGAATAGTTTCAGAAGGAGTGGTAACAACTCCTCTTTGTATGTCTGGTAGAATTCATCTGTGAACCCATCTGGACCTGGGCTTTTTTTGGTTGGTAGGCCATTAATTGCTGCCTCAACTTCAGCCCTTGTTATTGGTCTATTCAGGGTTTCGACTTCTTCCTGGTTTATATTCAGGAGGGTGCAAGTGTCCAGGAATTTATCCATTTCTTCCAGGTTTACTGGTTTATGTGCATAGATTTGTTTGTAGTAAGCTCTGATGGTAGCTTGTATTTCTGTGGAATCGGTGGTGATATCCTCTTTATTGTTTTTTATTGTATCTTTTTGATTCTTCTCTCTTTTCTTTTTTATTAATCTGTCTAGCAGTCTGTCTATTTTGTTGATCTTTTCAAAAAACCAGCTCCTGGATTTATTGATTTTTTTGAAGCGTCGTTTATGTCTCTATCTCCTTCAGTTCTGCTCTGATCTTAGTTCTTTCTTGTCTTCTGATAGCTTTTTAGTTTTTTTGATCTTGCTCCTCTCGCTCTTTCAATTTTGATGATAGGGTGTCAATTTTTGATCTCTCCTTGCTTCTCATATCAGCATTTATTGCTATAAATTTTCCTGCAGACACTGCTTTAAATGTGTCCCAGAGATTCTGGTATGTTGTGTCTTCATTCTTGTTGGTTTTGAAGAACATCTTTATTTCAGCCTTCATTTTATTGTTTATCCAGTCAACATTCAAGAGCCAGTTGTTCTGTTTTCATGAAGTTGTGCAGTTCTGAGTTAGTTTCTTAATCCTGAGTTCTAATTTGATTGCACTGTGGTCTGAGAGACTGTTTGTTATGATTTCTGTTCTTTTGCATTTGCTGAGGAGTGATTTATTTCCAATTATGTGGTTAATTTTAGAGTAGGTACGATGTGGTGCTGAGAAGAATGTATATTCTGTGGATTTGGGGTGGAGAGTTCTGTAAATTTCTATTAGGCTTGCTTGGTCCAGGTCTGAGTTCAATCCCTGGATACCCTTGTTAATTTTCTGTCTTGTTGATCTGTCTAATATTGACAGTGGAGTGTTAGAGACTCCCACTATTATTGTGTGGGAGTCTAAGTCTCTTTGTAGTTCATTAAGAACTTGCTTTATGTATCTTGGTGCTCCTGTATTGGGTGCATATATATTTAGGATCATTAGCTCTTCTTGTTGCATTGTTCCTTTTACCATTCTGTAATGCCTTTCTTTGTCTCTTTTGATCTCTGTTGGTTTAAAGTCATTTCATCATAGGCTAGGATTGCAACTCCTGCTTTTTTTTTTTTTTTCTCTCCATTTGCGTGGTAGATCTTTTTTCATCCCGCTATTTTGATAGTATCATGTCCTTGTACATGAGATGGGTTTCCTGGAAACAGCACACCGATGGATTTTGACTTTTTATCCAATTTGCCAGTCTGTGTCTTTTGATTAGGGCATTTAGCCCATTTACATTTAACATTAGTATTGTTATGTGTGAATTTGATCCGCCATTTTGATGCTAGCTGGTTGTTTTGCCTGTTAGTTGACACAGTTTCTTCATTGTGTCGATGTTCTTTACCATTTGGTACTTTTTTGGAATGGCTGGTACTGGTTGTTCCTTTCTGTGTTTTGTGCTTCTTTCAGGACCTCTTGTAAGGCAGGTCTGGTGGTGATGAAATCTCTCAGCAATTGCTTGTTCTTAAAGGATTTTATCTCTCCTTCGCTTATGAAGCTTAGGTTTGCTGGATATGAAATTCTAGGTTGAAAGTTCTTTTCTTCAAGGATGTTGAATATTGGCCCCCATTCTCTTCTGGCTTGTAGAGTTTCTCCCGATAGATCCACTGTGAGTCTGATTGGCTTCCCTTTGTGGGTAACCCAAGTTTTCTCTCTGGCTGCCCTTAATATTTTTTCCTTCATTTCAACCCTGGTGATTCAGATGATTATGTGTTTTGAGGTTGCTCTTCTTGAGGAATATCTTTGTGGTATTCTCTGTATTTCCTGAATTTGAATGTTGGCCTGCCTTGCTAGTTTGGGACGTTCTCCTGGATAATGTCCTGAAGAGGGCTTTCCAGCTTGGATTCATTCTCTCTATCACTTTCAGGTACACCTATCAAATGTAGATTAGGTCTTTTCACATAATCCCATATTTCTTGGAGGATTTGTTCATTTCTTTTCACTCTTTTTTCTCTAATCTTGCCTTCTCATTTTATTTCATTGAGTTGATCTTCAATCTCTGATATCCTTTCTTCTGCTTGGTCGATTTGGCTATTGAAACTTGTGTATGCTTTGCAAAGTTCTGATGTTGTGTTTTTCAGCTCTATTAAGTCATTTATATTGTTCTCTAAGCTGTTTATTCCCATTAACATTTCATCAAACCTTTTTTCAAGGTTCTTAGTTTCTTTGCTTTGGGTTGGAACACATTCTTTTAGCTCAGAGAAGTTTGTTATTACCCACCTTCTGAAACCTGTTTCTGTCAATTCATCAGATTCATTCTCCACCCAGCTTTGTTCCCTTGCTGGTGAGGACTTGTGATCCCCTGGAGGAGGAGAGGTGTTCTGGTTTTTGGTGTTTTCATCCTTTTTTCACTGGTTTCTTCCCATCTTTGTGGATTTATCTACCTGTGGTCTTTGTAGTTGTTGACTTTTGGATGGGATCTCTGAGTGGACGTCCTTTTTTTTGATGTTGAAGTTCTTTTGGTTTTTTATTTTTCCTTCTAATAGGCCCCTCTGCTGGAGGTCCACTCCAGACCCTGCTTGCCTGGGGATCACCTGAAGCCACTGCAGAACAGTAAGGGTTGCTGCCAGTTTCTTCTGCTGTTATCTTCATCCCAGAAGGATACCCACTAGATGTCAGTCTGAGCTCTCCTTTATGAGGTGTCTCTTTCGCTATACGGGGGTCAGGGAGCTGCTTGAGGAGAAAGTCTGTCCCTTATATGAACTTAAGTGCTGAGCTATAAGCTCTGTTGTTCTGTTCAGAGCTACTGGGCATGTATGTTTACATCTGCTGCAGTGGGACTCATAACTGTCTTTTTTCCCTGGTGCTCTGTCCTGGGAAGGTGGGGCTGCTGCCTTTTTTCAGAGATGCCCTGAGCAGCAAGGAGGTAGCCTAGTCACAGTCTGCCAGCAGAGGTGTTGCTGGGCTGCCGTGGGTTCTGCCCAGCTGCTTTGTGAACTTCCTTGTGGTTTTGTTTACAAAGGTATAGTTAGAACTGCCTTGGTAATGGCAGTCTGCCTCAGTAATGGCTGACTGCCTCAGTAATGGCAGATTGCCTTGGTAATGGTGGACTGCGTTAGTAGTGGTGGACTGCCTCAGTAATGGCAGATGCCCTTCCTGCCGCAGAGCTGGACCATCCCAAGTATAGCTGTGCTTGCTGTGATACTCTCAATCCAGAGTGTTTCAAATTGCTTGTCTTTGTGGGAGTGGGATCTGCTGAGTCAGATCACCTGGCTCCCTGTTTCAGCCCCCTTTTTTTCAGTTGAATGGGCGGCTCTGTCTCCCAGGCGTTCTAGGCACCAGTTGAAATGGCTGCCCAGATTTGTGTGAGTTTTTGTGTGAAGACCCGCTGCGCTGGCTGAAACAGCCGTACTGGAAACTTGTGGCACTTTTCAGCCTGGGATCTCCTGGTCTGTGGGCAGTAATAACTCATTTGGAAATGTGGTGTTCACTCACCCTCTGCATTGTTATCACTAGGAACTGCACTCCAGAGGTGCTCCTATTTGGCCATCTTGGATCCTCCAGCCCAAACATTCTTAAGAGAATGTATGCCAGGCATATTTTCCCCATACCTTTAGCTCAAGGTATTTATATAGTTACTGCCAAAAGAAACAATGGTAAACATCTATAGCTGAGTTGTCAGTGATTATTTAATGAATTAGTTAAGAAATAGCAACTTAGGATATATAAACTTTAATTTTAGCTCTTTCTGATGTAATTTCATGGTGTCAGTCGTTCGTTTTACTCAATGTCATTTTGACTTTATACCTTATAAAATTGAGGAAACTAGTAATAAATAGCCATTCAACAATGTGGGAAGGATGAAAGAGGCTTTATATGTCACAGAAAGAGAAGTCAGCCAGGAGTTAGAAGATCTGGCTTCTAAACATAGTCTTTTAACTTAAAATAGCCATGTTACTTTAGACAAGCCATTTCATTTTTCAGAGGCTGTGATTTTCTTCATCTATCAAATACAGATGATAATATTTTATTTATATTTTAAGGCTGTAAGAAAGTATAAAATTAAATAGTGTTGGTAAAAGGACTTTACAAATTGCAAATTTATAATTTCAGAAATAACACCAGGGCTTTGCTATAGTACCATCTGCTACAGCATGGAATTCAACATAATGCTGCTCTATTTCAGACTATCGAAAGGGGTACGTCAGTGGCAAGGCTATATCATATTAATCTTTGCAGGAATTTCTAGTTGGTATGATGAAATTCAAAGGATATTTATTTTAGAATTCTGATTCTATTTCTGTTGGCTAATGCATATACCATTTCAATGATTTACTTTTGTTTTGAAAATTATTAGATTTTTCCCCTAATTGATTTGTTCTCCATTCCTTTCTCCACCAACTCCCGTCCCCACAAACAGTAAACTAAAAACGGATGTTTTTCTTTTTCTTTTATGAGACCTGGTCTCACTCTGTTGCCGAGGCTGGGGTACAGTGGTGCAATTTTGGCTTTTTGCAGCCTCGACCTCCTGGGCTCAAGCAATCCTCCTGCTTCAGCCTCCTGAGTAGTTGGTACTACAGGCACGAGCCACCACGCCCAGCTAATTTTTTAGTTTTTGTAGAGACAGTGTTTTGCTTAGTTGCCCAGGCTAGTCTCAAACTCCCAGCCTCAAGTGACCCTCCTGCCTCGCCTTCCAAAATGCTGGGATTCCAGGCAGGCATTGCTGCACCCAGCTCTGAAAACAAATGTTTATAGAAGAACTAATGGTCATTTTTGTGTTCCAGATCTATTAGAAGTTACAGTACAATCAAAAGGATTTGAAAAGATCTCATGGAGCTATTCTAGCTATAGTAAAAGCTGTATGTAGGAAAATGATGGCTCATTTTATTTGCTGCCCCTTCTGAAATTAGGCAAACAGTAGGTATTTCTAAGATAATTCAAATGCCTGTTTTAAAAAAATCAAAATCACATTGAATAATATTACCATTTATTTAAAATCTTTATTTTTATCCCTTTTTCCTAATATAGCCATGCTCTCTCACTCATATATATATATACACACACCTATACGAATACATGTATACACACACAACTGAATATTTAATATCCTGATGTGGTACTTTAAACATAGCGTGGACAAAACAGAATTCTTGGTACCCTATTTTGTCACCCCCCTCCTCCAGACATGTTGATTACCCCAGTCTTCTCTAGCTCATTGGATGATACCATTATCACTCAGTTACTCCCGTCCAAAATCTATGTTTCCCATGATTCTTTTTCATTTGGTAGCCTATATAGTTAAACCATCAGCTAATCTTTTGACTTTATCTCTAAAACATATTTAATCTGTATATTTCTTTCCATCTCTAGTATCAACCTACTACAAAGAAATGTCTCTCTCTGTACACACACACACACACACACACACACACACACACACTCTCTCTCTCTCTCTCTCTCTCTCTCTCTTTTTGCCATTTAAGAGTAAGTTGCAGATGAGATACTTCATTATCCCTAAATACTTCAGTGTTTAATTCCCAAATACAAGGACATTCTGTTATACCATTATAATCTTTGCAATAAATTAACATTGATATACTATTATAATCTATAGACTTTCTTCAGATATCTCTAATTGTCTAAATAAAAGATACTCACTTTTAGCTACCCTAAATCTGCAGAACAAGCTTAAGCAATGTGTTGTACCTAGCACAGAATGATTGGTTCATAGACAGCACCATTATAGTTTCACTTCTCCTAATTACTATATCTTTTCTTTTCTTTTTTAATTAGACAGTCTTACTTTGTTGCCCAGGCTGGAGTGCAGTGGCATGATCTCGGCTCACTGCAACTTCTGCCTTCTGGGTTTAAGCAATTCTGCCTCAGCCTCCTTAGTAGCTGGGATTACAGGCACCTACCACCACGCCTGGCTAATTTTTGTATTTTGTGTAGAGATGGGGTTTTACCATGTTGGCCGGGCTGGTCTCAAACTCCTGACCTCAAGTGATCTTCCTGCCTTGGCCTCCCAAAATGCTGGGATTACAGGTGTAAACCAATGTGCCTAACCTATATAGTACCTTTATAAAAATACATGAAAGGAAATGGGGGCTTGGTTCTATCCACCACTGCCTTCTGCCAAATCTTTCATTAGTAACTTAAAATGTCTGGTTCTTAGTTTAAGTATACGGTTATACAAGATTATCGCTGAGGAGCCCATTGGTCCTAGAATTTCATAATTATATAAGGATGGTTTGTGTCCCCATATTTTTGTCTCACACTGAATTCTAGCACTATTCTGAGGCTCTTTATTAATAGTTAGATTCACTATGTGAAGGGTGGGGTGATGGAAGACTGTTCTTAGTTTTAAGGTTCTTGTAGGCTATCATAGAAACTCACATACAGGTTGTTGCTCTGGAGGAAGCAGATGAGCAAAAGTGGTCTCTTTCTGCTCAAGGACATTGGCTCTGTGTATACTGATTATGGAACTTGAACATTAAAACCCTAAATCTACTAATAATTATTTTCCAACATTTTCCCTCAAGGATTTAAGGAAAAAGAGCAAAAGGTAACTGCCAGGATGCTTTTAAATAAAGTGGTACTTCTGTCTACACTTCAATGCAAAACAGAATAATTCAAAAGGAGAGATAGATTCAGGGCTTATGACATGTTAGATGACATGTTAGACCAAGATGCTTCCTGGGACTCAAAATTTCAGGAGGGGATATTCCTCAAGGAATCCCAAGGTTGAGATTTTTATCTCCTTAGATAGTTTAACATATAGAACAATATCCATAAGTCCAGACTGTTGATACTAGCTCTGGAATCCCAGATGATGGGTACTATGAGTTTTCACAAACAAATAGGAATCTATCTTCCATTACCTTCTTGTGGCGACTTCTCCTACTCTCTCTTCACTTCTCACCCCTATTGACAAATGTTTTATTTAACATTACAGATAATTATTTTATTGAGTACTATTCCAGTCTCTTAATGCTGAACATTTTCAGTAAATAATCTTATTTTTCATCCCTCTGTAATTACAAAAGTAAACTTCTTTAACATAGCTCTGCCATAGCATGAGTGGGAGGGGTGGTTCTTCCTACTGGTCCTAAAAATGCTCTTGAGTTATATCTATATAATCAAAGGTAATATTAAAATATTTAATAATCAGTACCACATAAGACTCATCTGACCAATTGGAATGGATGGAAATAGCAGGGCTGGATTAGGGTTCTAGAGGCCTCCTTCTGTGCTAACCTTACCTCTTTGGTGCTGGATCAAAAGTAGGGAAAATGAGGCTTCTGGCAGGAGATACTGTAAGTCAGCATTTTAATAGTGTTTTCAGTCATATCTGTGCACATTTGCTGATTATGAGGTCTGTGCTCAATGGTCTCATAAGGTAACTTCTCATAATGTAACTTCTCCAAATCTTTTCTTTCCCCTATATTAGTAACCACTTCCCAGTTAAAGATACATCTGCTCCTTATGGGTGGGAATGTAGTAGTGGATTTTTTAAAAATGGAGGGAGAGGAGGGTGGGGAGGGATAACATGGGGAGAAATGCCAGATATAGTATGCACCTAAAGTAAAATAAACAATTAAAAAAAATTTGTTTTTAAAAAAATTTATTAAAAATAGAGATGGGATCTTACCGTGTTGCCCAAGCTTGTCTTAAACTCCTGGCTCAAGTGATCATCCCACTTCCTCACCCAAAGTGCTGGGATTATAAACGTGAGCCACAGTGCCTGGTGTAGTAGCAGATTTTATTAGGTGTTTTAAAATTTTGTTTACAGTGGTCTTGGCATACAAATGTTTTATGGTTTTATTAATCAAATAACCATTTTTCGTTTATGCTTTTGTTGCATTGCCTTTGTGGTTATAAAGACCTTTCCTGTAGAGCTATCAACCAAATATTAAATATATTTTCTCTGAATTTACAAAAGATGATACCACTTTTTTCATTTTAAAATGTTTATTATTTTTAAAAAGTAGAATGTCAATCTCACTCTGTTGCCCAGGCTGGTCTCATCCTCTTGATCTCAAGTGCTCTCTTGGCCTTGGCCTCACAAAGTTCTAGAATTACAGGCATGAGCCACCATGCTCGGACTGGTGGTATCATTTTTAAATTCAACTTTTTCTCTGTAACCTGTTTTAGTTTTTGATGTCATGTGTAGTTCTAACTTACTATTTATCCAGATACTCTATTTTCCCAAGATCATACTTTTTTTTCATTTTAACACTCATATAACATTTTTTAATTTTAAGGAATCTTATTCTAAAATAAAAAACATTATTAATAAAATTATAGGTTTATTTCAATATTTAAAAATATCTTCAGTAACATTCCACTCACAACCACAAAGTTCTTCTCTAAGGAACAGTGCAAATGGAATTTAATATTGTCTTACTGTACTATGTAGAATACAAACTGTGAAGACAAGGAAATTAAATAATTTCATTTTTCTCTCCTACGTCATTTTTGCTGAAGAACTGCTCACTTAACATCCTAGGAGCAGGCTAGGCGTGGTGGCTCATGCCTGTAATCCCAGCACTTTGGGAGGCCAAGGCGGGTGAATCACCTGAGGTCAGAAGTTGGAGACCAGCCTAACCAACATGGCGAAAACCCATCTCTAGTAAAAATACAAAAATTAGCTGGGCCTGGTGGTGCATGCCTGTAATCCCAGCTACTCAGGAGGCTGAGGAGGGAGAATCACTTGAACCTAGGAGGTGGAGGTTGCAGTGAGCCGAGATCGAGATCCTGCACTCCAGCCTGGGCAACTTCATCTCAAAAACAAAACAAAACAAAAACAAAAAATCCTAGGAGTTATCTTGTTGAGATTTGTCACCATGATGTAGGAGGGTTGAACCTTTACCCTTAGCATAATGAATGTGACACTGCCTACTTCCATCCTATGGGACAGCTGAAAGAATGAGCCCTCAGCATCACACATGCCAACCAGTCTATTAGAGCAAACTTCCATATAACTATTTTTGCCAAAATTCTCCAACTTAATTTTTAAATAGCTAAAATATGATCAAGGTCATATGGGTACTGTATCTCGAACTTCAAATATATCCTGTTCACAAATGTTCACTGTTATAGAGACAACACCTTGGGACAGTCAAGGGTACAATCACATTACTACAAATCAAGAGTAAGCAGTAAACATGAAAGGGCATTTGCACAAGACAGAGAATCCTGTTTCTTGGCAGTAGACAGAAAAACAACTGGCTAACGAAATAGGTTCAAAGATGGGTACACTATACAATTCGATTCTCTGAGTATTAATCTTGGAGACATAGCTATACACATCCTATTTCCATTAGTAGTTTATTTTATTTTATTTCATTTTTTTTGAGACAGAGTCTTGCTCTGTTGCCCAGGATGGAGGGCAGTGGTATCTCGGCTCACTGCAACCTCTGGCTCCCGGGTTCAAGTGATTTCTGGCTAATTTTTGTATTTTTAGTAGAGACGGGGTTTCACTATGTTGGCCAGGCTGGCCTTGAACTCCTGCCCCCAAGTGATCCACCTGCCTTGGCCTCCCAAAGTGCTAGGATTACAGGTGTAAGCCACTGTGTACAGCTGCATTACTAGTTTATTATACAACAGTTAAAAGAAAAACCCACCAAAAACCAATCCAATTATATTTATTAACCACTTTAATAATCTCCTTTATTCTTTATCAACCACTTTACTTCAAGTGTGGTAAGTGTAATCATGAGATTGTCTAGCCTAATGGTCCAGAGAAAATTCTCTAGTTGCAAGATGATGCCTTGCTATGGAACCATTAATAATTAAGCTCCAAGTAAACCCTGAATTAGATATAGAAATTTACAAAACAATTATATATCCCAAAATGTGAAAAGCAGGAGATTTGAGGCAGATGATAACTCTAAGAGTCACTTGAGTATTAAAATGGCACTCTGGAAATAGACTCATAGCAAAACCGAATTTTCTATTAGGTTCATCATATGGCTAAGACCACTGGAAGTGGAGAACAGAAGTGGGGCTGCATGGTTAGGCTGTACCAAGGAAATTTTGCTTTCATGGATCCGCGGAAGAAAAATGACTTTTGGTGCCATGTCATTGGTGCTTGCACTTACCTCCAGCAAGACAGCCTAGCTCCCTCAACTCCATTGTGTGTCTGGGAAAGGACAGTAAAAACTTCTCCTTGAGAAATAAAGACTACAAGGAAGCTACAGGCTCACCATGCACAGGTGAGAAAGGAGGACCATGTGTAGATTTTAACAGTTTCTTTTTTGCCGGGTGCGGTGGCTCACGCCTGTAATCCTAGCACTTTGGGAGGCTGAGATGGGTGGATCACCTGAGGTCGGGAGTTTGAAACCAGCCTGACCAACATGGAGAAATCCCATCTCTAATTTAAAATATATATATATATTTAAAAAAAAAAGTTTCTTTTTTTAAACTGGAGGAATCTGTCACACACCACAAAAAAAAAAAATGTGTCCTCCTCTGTAAAAAAAAAAAAAGGTCATGCAAAAATATCAGATTCATAATAGAAAACAAAGTATACCTCCAAAGTAGGCAAACATATGGTTTATGTTTTTAAAAAATGCAAAATAATTTCATGATGAAATACCTTGATTTGCATGTGACTTAGAACTCAGTTTATATTAACCAGATTTAGTTGCTGTGATAAATCTATTATGTATTTTTGAAAATCTATTTTTTAAAAATATCTATTTTTAATCCAGAAGATAAACCCTGCATTTGTGCATCCATGTGTAAGCTAGCCTGCTTGGTATCATGCAGCCAATATACTAAAAGATTAATAAAATTATTTTAAAAATCTCCTGTCACAGACTAACAAATAATATATTTCCTCAATTGTTCTGGGCTATACTACTTTGTATTAATGCAATCTGAATTTTCAGATATAAATACCAGTCAATGGTTGTTTGTTAAAACTTAAAAGCAATAGGGTTGGGAGGACCTTTGCAATATTGGTCATTAAATCATAAGTAAAATTATTCTTAGAACTAGACCATAGTTAAGTGGAGTGCCCTAACTTTTCTTAGTTCAAACTCTGCAAATTGATTCTAAAGTTCATAATCATGCCCTTTCATGTGCTTTAAGCGGACATAGTGACTTTGCGGTATATACTTTGTAAGAGAGCAGGTAACTCCAGCATAGAAGAAACCATGCAATGCAGAACTGGGGAGGACTTCAGCGGCAGTATTCCATTTTTATTGATCCAGACTGTTGCTTTCAATCCTGCATTGAGGCCTTCTTGGATGTCAGTTTCTAACGTGTCACTGACCGTCATACTGTCCTCAGGTTGTACTTTGAGGAGATTGCAGCAGTAATAAAATATGGATGGTGCTGGCTTCTCTCTCTGCTCTCTATCTACTATAGCGTGGAAATATGACTGACTGGCAGAAGCCTCAATCTTCTCCCTCTGGGTCCGTCTGTACCCATTCCTTAATAGAAATAGGCAGACCGCCTTTCAAAGTTTGGTGAGATGGCTTTGATATCTTCTGCTAGTGTCATAAGCTGTAAATGTGTAGATTTCCAAAGGAAGTGACATTCTTCAGTCAATTTTCTGTTGGCTGCACCACCTTTTGTTTCCTGGACTGCTTCTTCCCAACTGAAGTCCTTAGATCAATAATACATGTACTGTAAGGATGAAAACATTCCTTCCTGAGTTTAACTTGAACTTTATCACAGATGATTTCAGCCTTTTTTTAAAATAATATTTTGATTGTAAGAGCTTTGTCATCTCCAACAGGTCTTTCCCACTCGCCCCAGATATGTTGATGAGCATATCGTCCAGGTCAAAGAAAAAGGCCAGTATGTGGCTCATCCCCACAGCCCCCATGGCTCCCATGACCCTTGCACGTGTGAGGTAGGTGTCCTGGCAATGTCATACTTTTAATAATATATGATTTTTTTCATTGATAGGTATTACATTCTTTATCATGTTGTAGGTTCTTCTATGCATTGTAATAAATTCTCTTCAAGAATTATTTTGTTCAATTGATTAGTCTTAATTACCATAGCTTTACATACCTATCTAGGAAAGAATAAAATGCCTCTAGAATTGCACAACATGGCAGCCTTGTCTAGAAGAAATTGACAGTATTGAATTTTGCCTAAGTTCTGTGCTACTGGAAAAGAGCAAAGATGGAGAAATCTCCCACCCTTTTGTGTTTCAGAAAGACCTTGCTGCAAAGAAGCACCCTTTCTCATATAATTTAAATAAAACTCACATAAAGTGCCTTGTTTATCTATGACAAGGCCAGACGACACCAAATTCCTACTCTTTGCCTCATAAATTATTAACTAAATTTGTTTGTACTAATGATCAATGGGAACAAAATGCTTGTTAATCACATGTTGGTTAAGATTCCGTCCATCCCCCAGATGGACCTTGGCCCATCCTCAGTCTGAGTCAGCACGTAACCTCTCTTCAACAACAGCTCCAGAGACAAGGCTGGCTTCAGGGTAAAACATTCTTTAATCTCATTCTCTTACCCAGTTGTCCACATCCAAATCTTTCTAATCTAGTTTACTCCTCTCTATAAAAGAAAAACTCTTTTCACTTAACTCTTGAGAAGCTTGCAGGTATTACAGTCAGAGAGTTACTATTATTGCAATAGCTCTCCTTCTCCTATTGAAAGAGACTCTTTTCCTCTTATAATAATCCTTCCAACAAAGTCTCTCCTAAGTCTAGGTTTGCTTTTTATTTGACAGGACCCACTCATTACCTTTTGTTAAAATTTTTTTCTTTCATATTCTCATATAAGAAAAAATTATTTTGTTATATCTGGCCCCCATTTGATTTCGGTTTTTAAAAAACTTTTTGGAGGTATAACTTACATACATACAAATGTATGCATAACTTGCATACATTTAAAAGGTAAAATTTAGTGATATTTGACAGATGTATAACCCCTGTGAAAGTTGTACTACACCATGTATGGAACATTTCTGTCACCTCTGTTTTCTTTGGTAAAAGGTGAAAGATTTATGAGATTTGAAGAGAAACTAGAGTATACCTCTGTTTTCTTGAGCCACTTTGCATATAACCCCCCACCTTCTTCCCTTAGCTCTATGCAACCACTGATCTGATTTCTGTCAGTATATGTTAGTTTGCATTTTCTAGAACTTTTTATGTGTGTAATCATATGGTGCGTCTGGCTTCTTTCACTCAGCAGAATGATTTTGAGATTCAACAATATTGTTGCAGTTATTAACAGTTAATTCCTCTTTTGTTGTTGGGTATTATTCCATTTGTATAGATATACCATATTCTTTATCCACTGATCTATTGATGAATATTTGATTTTTCCCCCAGTTTTGAAATTGCTATAAACTGAATGTCGTGTCTTCCCAAAATACATATGTTGAAAACTAATCCCTAATGTGACAGTGTTGGAGGTGGGGCCTTTGGGAAACGATAGGTCATATGGTTGTTGGGAGGTGGGGCCTTTGGAGATGATAGGTCATATGGTTGGAGCCCTTATGGATAGGATTATTGTCCTTATTAAAAAAAAAAGGTATCAGAGAGTTCCTCTGCCCCTTCTGCTGTGTGAAGAAATGATAAGAAGATGGCCATCTGTCTATGAACAAGGAAGTGGGCCCTCACCAAAAACTGAATCTACCTGTTGCTTGATCTTGGACTTCCCAGCCTCCAGAACTGTGAGGAATAAATTTCTGTTGTTTATAAGCCATGCAGTATATGGCATTTTTGTTATAGTAGCCCCAGCTGAGAGGAATATTGCAAATAAAATTACTATGAACATTTAAGTACAAGTGTTTGTACTTAAGAAATATATTTTCATTTCTTTTGGGGAGAAATGACTCATTATTTATTAAACTATTTTGTGACTTAAATTGTTCTAGCTTTGGCCAGTGGGAGGTCTTTCCATTGGCTTCTCTGTCCCTTTGATGTACCTCCATCATTGTGCTTTTGAATTATTCAAAATTATGTTTTTTGTTTTTTGGTTTTTTTTTTTTGAGATGGAGTCTTGCTCTGTAGCCCCGGCTGGAGGGAAGTGGTGCGATCTTGGCTCACTGCAAACTCTACCTCCTGGGTCCCAGTTCAAGCAATTCTCCTACCTCAGCCTCCCAAGTAGCTGGGATTACAGGCATGAGCCACCATGCACAGCAAATTTTTGTATTTTTCAGTAGAGATGGGGTTTCACCATGTTGGTCGGTCTGGTCTTGAACTCCTGACCTTGTGATCCACCCGCCTCGGCCTCCCAAATTGCTGGGATTACAGGTGTGAGCCACCGTGCCCAGCCTCAAAATTATGCTTATTTTTATACTTCCTTACTTTCTGGCACTACAAGATGCTCAATACTTATCTTGTTTATTTCCTGCCTCATTTTTAGAATTGACCATTTCTTCAAAGAGCCCTGGCTCCTCTAATTAAACAGTATTAGAAACCAATATCTGAGCCGTGCATGGTGGCTCATGCCTGTAATCCCAGCACTTTGGTAGGCTGAGGCAGGAGGATTACTTGAATCCAGGAGTTTGAGGCTGCAGTGAGCCATAATCATGCCACTGCACTCCAGCCCAGGTGATAGAGTGAGACCCTGCCTCAAAAATAAAACAAAACACTGAATAGATTTCCATGTTTTCACGACGGTTTTAATCAC
Organism: Cacajao melanocephalus; assembly: GCA_963573385.1. Classification (NCBI taxonomy): domain Eukaryota; kingdom Metazoa; phylum Chordata; class Mammalia; order Primates; family Pitheciidae; genus Cacajao; species Cacajao melanocephalus. The sequence goes on from CAUYLG010009973.1 coordinate 15,167, forward strand.
ATTTAAGCTTCTAATGTTTGAAATTATGCATTTACAGAATTATTTGAGCCTAGAGTATACTGGAGGCAATTCTTTGACACATTTTTCATGGTATTGGTCTATTTAGGTGTTCTATTTTGTTCCTGTGTCAAGTTTTGCAGTTAAAATTTCCAGAAAATCATGAGGAGAGCCAGCAGTCTTGAAAAATTGAGTTAATATAAAGTATAAGCTATGAAAGTAGCTCAATGCCTTCTCAGCTGTTCTTTGTATTCAATACTACTAACTTCTAGAATTGTTTGTGTCTATTCAGTGCTTTTAAGGAGACAGACAAATTCCTTGGCATTGGTCATCTTTGTTAATCATTCCAATTTATAAATTCTCAAAGTTACTATTGTGTGACTGTGACCAAGTTACTTAATATCTCTTTCTCTCTCTTTTTTTTTTTTTTGAGATGAAGTCTTTCTCTGTTGCCCAGGCTGGAGTGCAGTGGCGTGATCTCAGTTCACTGCAACCTCCACCTTCCAGGTTCAAGCAATTCTCCTGCTTCAGCCTCCCAAGTAGCTGGGATCACAGGTGCCTGGCATCACGCCTGGATAATTTTTGCAGTTTTAGTAGAGACTGGGTTTCGCCATGTTGGCCAGTCTGATCTCGAAGCCCTGACCTCAAGTGATCCTCCTGCCGAGGCCTCCCAAAGTGTTGGGATTACAGGTGTGAACCACTGTGCCTGGTGTTACTTAATCTCTCTGTGCTGTAGTCTCTTTCTTTGTAGATAGAGGTAAACATAATATTTATCTTATAGGGTTAATCCTAAGATTATAAAATAATCTTAGGATTACATGCAAAGTGCTTAGTATAGTGCCTGACAAATGGAGAGTTTTCAATAAATGTTCTCTTGCTAAGACTTACTTAACTATTAATTAAATTATATTTTCCCTTTTTTTTTTTTTTTAGACAGAGTCTTATTTCTTTGCCCAGGCTGGAGTGCCATGGCACAATCTCTGCTCACTGCAACTTTCTCCTCCTAGGTTAAAGCGATTCTCCTGCCTCAGTCTCTCCAGTAGGTGGGATTATAGGCATGTGCCACCAGGCCTGGCTAATTTTTGTATTTTTAGTACAGACAGGGTTTCGGCATGTTGGCCAGGCTGGTCTTGAATTCCTGACCTCAAGTGATCAGCCCACCTCTGCCTCCCAAAGTGCTGGGATTACAGGTGTGACCCACTGCACCTGTCCTAAATTATATTCTCTAGAGTAATTAAACAATTATATCTTCCAGGGCCTTTGTAGCTATTTAGACATTCTAGTTTTAACCATTTTCCATCATATTTTTCCAGTTCAATTACTAATTGCCTCATCTCAACATCTTTAGGATTTAGGACTATAAAAGGGGAGGAAAAACAAAGGTAAGAAGAGTGGTTGTGGTAATGAACTACTGCTCTGGTGAAAATGTCCCCCAAATTGGATTGTGGTACATTAAAAAACAATAACAATATATAATCTAAGAAAAACAAAGAGCCATCAATTTAAAAAATGGAAGAGAGAAAACTCAGTTATTTTCTTTTCATATGATAAAAACCTCATTACTTTAGGTAACTTGCAATGGTTCTCAACTTTGATGCTCATTTGGATTATATAAGGAGTGCAAATTTTGTTTCATTAGTTTTGAGGTAGAACCTAGGACTTTATGAACAGTTATGAATGCTCCAGAGAAGCCTTCAAACACCCTAAAGATGGAGAACAACCTGTGGAGTAGAAAACTCAGTAGGTTTCAGATCAGGAGGCTTGAATTTTCTACCTGGTCATTTTCCTTTCCGGGCTTCAGCTTTCTCATTTGTAAAAGTAAAATCTTAGATTAGATCAGTGATTTTCAACAAAAGCTCCAAGACAGATTTCCTAGGAGTACTGATGCCTGCAGGTTTCTCCCCGATACCAGGTTCTAATTTAATTGGCCTGGGGAGAGATTCCTCACATGATTCCGATGTAAGCCAGGCTGGAGAAGTACTGTGCTATGCAATCTTTAAATTCCATTCTTGCTTGAAAATTAGATGGTTCTAGTAATAGAGTTAATTTTTATTTCATTCAAATAGTTAAGTTAAATTCCCAGTCATCAGAATTGGGTTTTAAAGTTTTAATTATTTAACTTCCAGTAGGAATATTTAATTCAAAATAAAAAATAGGCCAGGTGTGTTGACTCACACCTGTAATCCTAGCACTTTCGGAGGCCAAGGCGAACAGATCACTTGAGGTCAGGAGTTCAAGACCAACCTGGCCAATATGGTGACCTGTCTCTACTAAAAATACAAAAATTAGCTGGGTGTGGTGGTGTGCGCCTATAGTCCCAGCTACTCAAGAGGCTGAGGCAGGTGAATGACTTGAACCCAGGGGAGATTCAGCCACTGCACGCCAGTCTGGGCGACAGAGTGAGACTCCGTCAAAAAAAAATGTGCGTATATATATATATATATATATCCTGTTATAAAACTGATTAGTGAAACAAACAAATCCAAGCAAATAAAGTGCTTTAGAAAATAATCCCTGTATTCACCATGATGGAGGAAAAAAAAAAAAAGAAAAGAGAAAAGAAAAAGAAAAACAAATCCTTTGCTGGGTGCAGCAGTCAGTTCCTGTAACTCCCAATAATTAGGAGGTGGAAGGATTGCTTGAGGCCAGGAGTTGCAGTCCATCCTGGGCAATATAGCATGACTCTGTTTCCTCTAAAAAACCCTACAGGCTTGATTTTCAAAATGCTAGTTAAAAAAAAAATCATACAGGGAGAAGACTAAGATTATTTTAAGATTATATATTCTATGTGTGGATAAGAAATAATACAGTGGGTCTTGGGGCAAGATGGCTGAATAGGAACAGCTCCAGTGTGCAGCTCCCAGTGAGATCAATGCAGAAGGTGGATGATTTCCACATTTCCAGCTAAGGTACCTGGTTCATCTTATTGGGACTGGTTGGACAGTGGGTGCAGAATAAGGAGGGTTAGCTGAAGCAGAATGGGGCATTGCCTCACCCAGGAAGCACAAGGGGCTGGGGAACTCCTTCTCCTAGCCAAGAGAAGCCATTAGGGACTGTTCCCTGCACTCCAGCCTAGACACTGCACTTCTCCCACAGTCTTCACAACCTGCAGACCAGGAGATTCCCTCTGGTACCTACACAATCACCAAGGCCCTGGGTTTCCAGCATAAAACTGGGTGCCATTTGGGCAGAAACTGAGCTAGCTACAGCAGTTTTCTTTTTCATACCCCAGCAGTGCCTGGAACGCCAGCGAGACAGAACTGTTCACTCCCCTGGAAAGGGGGCTGAAGCCAGGGAGCCGAGTGGTCTGGCTTAGCGGGTCCCACCCCCATGGAGACCAGTAAGCTAAGATCCACTAGCTTGAAATTCTTGCAGCTAGCATAGCAGTCTGAGCTTGACCTGGGTCGTTCAAGCTTGGTGTGGAGGGGGTGTCTGCCATTGCTGAGGCTCAAGTAGGCAGTTTCAACCCCACAGTACAAGCGGAGCTGCTGGGATATTTGAACATGGAGCCCAACATAGCTCAGCAGCTACAGGCATTGTCTCACTAGATGTGTGGGGAGGGGTGTCTGCCACTGCTGAGGCTTGAGTAGGTGGTTTCAACCCCACAGTATAAGCAGAGGTGCCAGGATATTCGAACATGGAGCCCAACACAGTTCAGCAGCTACAGGCACTATCTCACTAGATGTCCTCGCTGGGTAGAGCATCTCTGAAAAAACGGAGAAGCCCATTAGGGTCTTATAAATGAAGACCCCACCTTCCTGGGACAGAACACCAGGGGAAAAGGGTGGTAGTGGGTACAGCTTCAGCAGACCTAAATGTCCCTGCCTGGCAGCTCTGAAGAGAGCAGTACATTTCCCAACACAGTGTTTGAGCTCTGATAAGGGACAGACTGCCTCCTCAAGTGGTTCCCTGACCCCATGTATCCTGACTGGGAGACACCTTCCAGTAGGGGCTGATAGATACCTCATACATGAGAGCTCTGCCTGGCATGTGGTGGGTACCCCTCTGGGATGAAGCTACCAGAGGAAGGAAAAGGCAGAAATCTTTGGTGTTCTGCAGTCTCTGCTGGTGATTCCCAGGCAAGCAGGGTCTGGAGTGGACCTCCAGCAAACTCCAGCAGACCTGCAGCAGAGGGACCTGACTGTTAGAAGGAAAACTAACAAATAGAAAGAAATAGTGTCAACATCAACGAAAAGGATGTCCACTCAAAGACCCCATCCAAGGTCACTGACCTCAAAGACCAAAGGAAGATAAATCCACAAAGATGGGAAGAAACCAGTGCAAAATGGCTGAAAACTCCAAAAACCAGAAGGCCTCTTCTCCTTTAAGGGATCACAGCTTGTCACCAGCAACTGAATAAAACTGGATGGATAATGAGTTTGAAGAACTGACAGAAGCAGGCTTTAGAAGGTGGGTAATCACAAACTTCTCCGAGCTAAAGGAGCATGTTCTAACCCAATGCAAGGAAGCTAAGAATCCTGAAAAAAGGTTTGACAAAATGCTAACCAGATTAACCAGTTTAGAGAAGAACATAAACTACCTGATGGAGCTGAAAAACACATGAACTTCGTGAAGCATACACAAATTTCAATAGCTGAATTGATCAAATGGAAGAAAGGATATCAGATATTGAAGATCAATTCAATGAAATAAAATGAGAAGACAAGACTAGAGAAAAAAGAGTGAAAAGAAATGAACCAAGCCTCCAAGAAATATGGGATTACATGAAAAGACCAAATCTACGTTTGATCAGTGTACCTGAATGTGATGGGGGAGAAGAAACCAAGTTGGAAAACACACTTCAGGATATTATCTAGGAGAACTTCTCCAACCTAGCAAGGCAGGCCAACATTCAAATTCAGGAAATACAGAGAACATCACAAAGACACTCCTTGAGAAGAGCAACCCCAAGGCACATAATTATCAGATTCACCAAGGTTAAAGTGAAGGAAAAAATACTAAGGGCAGCCAGAAAGAAAGGTGGGGTTACCCACAAAGGGAAGCCCATCAGACTAATAGTGAATCTCTCGGCAGAAACCCTACAAGCCAGAAGACAGTGGGGGCCAATATTGAAGATCCTTAAAGGAAAGAATTTTTAACCCAGAATTTCATATCCAGCCAAACTAAGTTTCATAAGTGAAGGAGAAATAAAATCCTTTATGGACAAGCAATTGCTGAGAGATTTTGTCACCACCAGGCCTGCTCTACACGAGCTCCTGAAGGAAGCACTAAACATGGAAAGGAACAACCAGTACCAGCCACTGCAAAAACATACCAAATGGTAAAGACCACTGATGCTAGGAAGAAACTGCATCAACCAATGGGCAAAATAACCAGCTAGCATCATAATGGCAGGACCAAATTTACACATAACAATACTAACGTTAAATGTAAATGGGCTAAATGCCCCAATCAAAAGACACAGACTGGAAAATTGGATAAAGAGTCAAAACCTATTGGTGTGCTGTATTCAAGAGACCTACCTCACGTGCAAAGACACACATAGTCTCAAAATAAAGGGATGGAGGAAGATTTACCAAGCAAATGGAAAGAAAAAAAAAAGCAGGGCTTGCAATCCCAGTCTCTGATAAAACAGACTTTACACCATTAAAGATCAAAAGAGACAAGGATATTACATGATGGTAAAGGGATGAATGCAACAAGAAGAGCTAACTATCCTAAATATATATGAACCCAATGCAGGAGCACCCAGATTCATAAGGCAAATTCTTAGAGACCTACAAAGAGCCTTAGACTCCCACACAATAATAGTGGGAGACTTTAACACCCCACTGTCAATATTAGACAGATCAAAATAGAAAATTAACAAGGATAACCAAGACTTGAACTCACCCTCCCCCCAGAATCAACAGAATATACATTCTTCTCAGCACCACATCACACCTATTCTAAAATTGAACACATAATTGGAAATAAAATACTCCTAAGCAAATGTAAAAGAACGGAAATCATAGACGACAGGGCAATCAAATAAAACTCAGGATTAAGAAACTCACTCAGAATCGCATAACTACGTGGAAACTGAACAACCTGCTCCTAAATGACTACTGAATAAATAATGAAATGAAGGCAGAAATAAAGATGCTCTCTGAAACCAATGAGAATAAAGACACAATGTACCAGAATCTCTGGGACACATTTAAAGCAGTGTGTAGAGGGAAATTCATAGCAGTAAATGCCCAATAGAGAAAAGCAGGAAAGATGTAAAATCGACAACTTAAAGTCACAATTAAAAGAACTAGAGAAGCAAGAGAAAACAAATTCAAAAGCCAGCAGAAGACAAAAAATAACTAAGATCAGAGCAGAACTAAAGGAGATAGAGACATAAAAAAAACCCTTCAAAAAATCAATGAATCCAGGAGCTGGTTTTTTGAAAAGATCAACAAAATAGACAGACCGCTAGACAGACTAATAAAGAAGTAAAGAAAGAAGAATCAAATAGATGCAATAAAAAATGATAAAGGCGATATCACTGCTAATCCCATAGAAATACAAACTACCATCACAGAATACTGTAAACACCTCTATGTAAATAATACAGAAAATCTAGAAGAAATGGATAAATTCCTGGACACTTACACCCTCCCAAGACTAAACCAGGAAGAAGTTGAATCCCTAAACAGACCAATAAGAAGGTCTGAAATTGAGGCAGCAATTAATCACCTACCACCCCCAAAAAGTCTAGGACGAGATGGTTTCACAGCCGAATTCTACCAGAGGTACAAAGAGGAGCTCATACCATTCCTTCTGAAACTATTCCAAACAATAGGAAAAGAGGGAATCCTCCCAAAGTTATTTTCTGAGACCAATATCATCCTGATACCAAAACCTGGCAGAGACACAACTAAAAAAGAAAATTTCAGGCCAATATCCCTGATGAACATCAACGCGAAAAGCCTCAATAAAATACTGGCAAATGGAATCTAACAGCATATCAAGAAGCTTATCCATCATGATCAAGTCGGCTTCATCCCTGGGATGCAATGCAGGTTCAACATATGCAAATCAATAAACACAATCCATCACATAAACAGAACCAAAGACAAAACGATGTGATTATCTCAACAGATGCAGAGAAGGCCTTTGACAAAATTCAACAACGCTTCATGCTAAAAACTCTCAATAAACTAGGGTATTGATGGAACGTGTCTCAAAATAATAAGAGCTATTTATGAAAAACCCACAGCCAATATTATACTGAATGGACAAAAACTGGAAGCATTCCCATTGAAAACCAGCATAGACAAGGATGCCCTCTCTCACCACTCCTATTCAACATAGTATTGGAAGTTCTGGCCATGGCAAGCAGGCAAGAGAAAGAAATAATGGGTGTTCAAGTAGGTAAAGAGAAAGTCAAATTGTTTCTATTTGCAGACGACATGATTGTATATTTAGAAGACCCCATTATCTTAGCCCAAAATCTCCTTAAGCTGATAAGCAACTTTAGCAAAGTCTCAGGATACAAAATCAATGTGCTAAAATCACAAGCATTCCTATACACTAATAACAGACAAACAGGGAGCCAAATCATGAGTGAACTCCCATTCACAATCACTACAAAGAGAATTAAATATCTAGGAATACAACTTACAAGGGATGTGAAGGACCTCTTCAAGGAGAACTACAAACCACTGCTCAAGGAAAAAAGAGAGGACACAAAAAATGGAAAAACATTCTATGCTCATGGTTAGGAGGAATCAATAATGTGAAAATGGCCATACTGCTCAAAGTAATCTATAGATTCAATGCTATCCCCATCAAGCTACCATTGACTTTCTTCACAGAATTGGAAAAAACCACCTTAAATTTCACATGGAACCAAAAAAGAACCTGCATAGCCAAGATAATCCTAAGCAAAAAGAACAAAGCTGGATGCATCACACTACCTGACTTCAAACTATACTACAAGGCTACTGTAACCAAAACAGCATGGTACTGGTACCAAAGCAGAGTTATAGACCAATGGAACAGAACAGAGGCCTCAGAAATAATGCTACACACCTACAACCATCTGATCTTCAACAAACATGACAAAAAAAACACAATGGGAAAAGGATTCCCTATTTAATAAACAGTATTGGGAAAACTGGCTAGACATATGCGGAAAGCTGAAACTGGATCCCTTCCTTACACCTTATAAAAAAATTAACTCTAGATGGATTAAAGATTTAAATATAAGACCTAAAACCATAAAAAGCCTATAAGAAAACCTAGGCAATACCATTTAGGACACAGGCATGGGCAAAGACTTCATGACTAAAGCACCAAAAACAATGGCAGCAAAAGCCGAAATAGACAAATGGGATCTAATTAAACTTAACAGCTTCTGCATAGCAAAAGAAACTACCATTAGAGTGAACAGGCAACCAACAGAACGGGAGAACATTTTTGCAGTCTACTCATCTGACAAAGGGCTAATATCCAGAAACTACAAAAAACTTAAACAAATTTACAGGAAAAAAGAAAACCCCATCAATAAATGGGTGAAAGATATGAGCAGAGACTTTTCAAAAGAATACATTTATGCAGCCAACAAACATAGGAAAAAAAGCTCATCATCACTGGTCATTAGAGAAATGCAAATCAAAACCACATTGAGATACCATCTCATGCCAGTCAGAATGGCGATCATCAAAAAGTCAGGAGACAACAGATGGTGGAGAGGATGTGGAGAAATAGGAACGTTTTTACACTGTTGGTGGGAGTGTAAATTAGTTCAATCATTGTGGAAGACAGTGTGGTGATTCCTCAAGGATCTAGAAATAGAAATTCCATTTGACCCAGCAATCCCATTACTGGCTGTATATCCAAAGAATTATAAATCATTCTATCATAAGGACACATGGACACGTATGTTTATTGCAGCACTTGATAATAGCAAAGACTTGGAACCAACCCAAATGGCCCACCTATGATAGGCTGGATAAAGAAAATGTGGCACATATACACCATGAAATACTATGCAGCCATAAAAGAGGATGAGTTCATGCCCTTTGCAGGGACATGGATGAAGCTGGAAACCATAATTCTCAGCAAACTAAGCAAGAAGAGAAAACAAAACGCCACGTTTTCACTCATAAGTGGGCATTGAACAATGAGAACACGTGGACACACGGAGGGGAACATCACACACAGGGGCCCGTCAAGGGGTGGGGGCTGGGGAAGAATAGCATTAGGAGAAACACCTAATGTAGATGATAGGGTGATGGATGCAGCCAACCACCATGGCACATGTATACCTATGTAACAAACCTGCATGTTCTGCACATGTACCCCAGAACTTAAAGTATAATTTAAAAAAAGAAGTACCCCCCCAAAAAATAAATACATAAAAAATAAAAGAAAAAGAAATAATATAGTGGATCTTCACATGTGGAAAAAAAAGAAATAATAAATATCCAATTTAATAAATCTAGAATTTTAAGAAAATATAAAAGCAACACTGCAGAGCCAAAAAAACCCAGAAAAATCAGAATAGATCCCTGAGGAAAATCAGGCAGAAAAACAGATATTTTTATAGCTAGCTAGTGTCAGAAAACTTAAACAAAAAGAGAAGCATTATACCAATGGTATAACTAATGAAGAGAGTGCAGAAGATATTGGTGACAATTTGGGTGAAAGGGTGAAAGGCATGAAGCTGTGAAGGAAGGCCCTGGCCTGAGAAAAACTATCTCAATCTGGAGGATGAGAAAAAGAAGAGCACCTCTCTACATCAACGAAGTAATTTAAGAATAACTTATATAAAAATAATCATGATAGTTGTACTTGAGGATCTTGCATTAAATATTAGCATCACTGAATTCACTACTAATTCACATTAGAAAATTAGAAATATGGCTGGGTGTGGTGGCTCACACCTGTAATCCCAGCACTTTGGGAGACTGAGGCATGTAGATCACCTGAGGTCAGGAGTTCGAGACCAGCTTAGCCAACAGGGTGAAACCCTGCTCAATTAAAAATATAAAAATCAACCAGGTGCGGTGGCACATGTCTGTAATCCCAGCTATTTGAGAGGCTGAGGCAGGAGTATGGCTTGAACCTGGGAGGTGGAGGTTGCAGAGAGCTGAGATCATGCCACTGCATTTCCAGCCTGGTTAACAGAGCAAAATTCTATCTCAAAAAAAAAAATAAAAATTAGAAATACATTATTAAGGAAAGGTCAGCCAAGTAAACCAAAGACTACAATTAGTAGAAACTATCTTCCACTTATATAACTTGGTATTAAACAGACCATTATTAGATTTTGATGTCTAGTTAATGTTCCATATTCTTCTTCTAAAAATAGTATTTACATGGTCATTGTGTAGAATATTTGTAACATACAAGAAAAACACAACCAGACTGTTAATCTCAGCATCTTGATAGAAATATGGATTTTTTGGTATATATGTTTCCATTTTTTTTCATATGTAGTTTATATGAATTTGCAAGCAGGAATTTAGGTGAGCAACTTTATGGTAGGTAGAATTTTGGCATCTGTGATCTTTATCCTCTGGTATAAAGGGTTGTGAATATGTTACTTCACACAGCAAAAGGGAATTAGGTTTGCTATTTGATTTTTTTTTTTTTTTTTTTTTTGAGACAGAGTTTCGCTCTTGTTACCCAGGCTGGAGTGCAATGGCGCGATCTCGGCTCACTGCAACCTCCGCCTCCTGGGTTCAAGCAATTCTCCTGCCTCAGCCTCCCAAGTAGCTGGGACTACAGGCATGCGCCACCATGCCCAGCTAATTTTTGTAGTTTTAGTAAAGACGGGGTTTCACCATGTTGACCAGGATGGTCTCGATCTCTTGACCTCGTGATCCACCCGCCTCGGCCTCCTGGTATTTGATTTTTAAATAGGGAGATTCTCCTGGAATATCTGGGTAGAAATGGAGGTGAAACAGGAAGGCAGAGAGTTGGTTAAAAAAATGTGATGGAAATCCAAGAGGCAGGGGAGATTCAGAAAATGAGAAGGACTCAACCCCACCCTGCTGGCCTCACAGATGGAGGACTGGGGGCCATGAGCCAGAGAACATGGGTTACCTCTAGAAGCTGAGACTAGCCTCTAGCTGACTGTCAGCAGGAAAATAACCACCACAAGGAACTGAATTCTGCCAACACCTAAATAAGCAAGAAAATAGATATCCCTTAGAGGCTTAAAGGAATCCAGCCTGCCGACATCTAGAGTTTAGTCCTGTGGGATCTATGTCAGATTTCTGACATACAGAGCTGTAAGATAAATAATGTATGTTTATAGGAGGGGGTGGAGGGTGGAGTAAAAAAGTATGTCTTAAAAAGCCACTAAATTGACTACTCTGCCTATGGAGTAGCCATTCTTTATTCCCTTACTTTCCAAATAAATTTGCTTTCACTTTATGAATTTGCCTTGAATTCTTTCTTGTCTGAGGTCCAAGAACCCTCTCTTGGGGTTGGATCAGGACCCCTTTCCAGTAACATCTTCCTGGTGAACCCCAAAGAGATGATACTGAGGAGGCCCCGGACTCAAAGGAAACAGATTGCAGAACTGATTGGCTGACTTTGGGTAAGTGGTGGAGTAGCTGGGTAAAGGATAGGATTGGGTAAGAGGCCCAAATTAGGGGAGTTAGTCTCTCCTAAGACAGAGTGGGTTAAAAGCCCCTCTTAATAAAAGGCAAGGATGCTTGATCAAAACCTGGGTTCAAGGCTCAACTTAGGAAGGTTAGAGTCCTTATTAAGATTTAGGGCGTTAGAGGCCATCCTTTAAGTAATGTCCCTTTTGGTTAAAAATAGATTCGGTATTATGGGAAGTTAACCATTATTCTCTATGGATTAATCTGGCTTGCATTCTCTGCTGATGGCTATGGGTGACAGGACTAGGCATGTACAGGACTGTGGCGCATGCATGGGGAGCTTTTTAGGTATTTGAAGTCACAGGATGAGATAGGAGGTCAGCACAAGGTGTAGGTCATAAAGATGTGATAAAGAAGCTGGCCAAATCCCATCAGAACCAAGATGGCCAAGAAAGTGACCTCTGGTCATTCTCACAGCTCATTTTATGCTAATTATAATGCATTAGTATGCTAAAAGACACTCCCATCAGTGCCATGACAGCTTACACATGCCAAGGCAACATCAGGAAGTAATCCTATAGGGGAGGAGCCCTCAGTCCTAGAAATTGCCTACACCTTTCCTGGAAAACTTATGAATAATCCACCCCTTGTTTAACATATAATCAAGAAATAGCTGTAAGTATCCTTGGTGGAGCAGTCTAAGCTGCTGCTCTGCCTATGAGTAGCCATTCTTTATTCCTTTACTTTCCTAAAAAACTTTTCACTTAAAAAAGTAAGTAAAAGGCCACTAAATTTGTGGTTATTAGTTCCACAAATAATAGAAAATGAATACAGCAAAAAATGTATTTTTATTTCATTTAAATCAAAGCTTATCCAATGCTGAATCCTCATACTGCAAGACTGGCAGGATATTCAATCCCTTACGTTATTGAGGCCCTCTCCTCTATGAGTAAGATTTCCTTTTCCCACAACACCAGGCATAGTCCTGAGATTGTCCTCAGTTTTTACTACCCAAACTCTCCTGAGGCAAAGCAGCATAAAAGTCTGGTTTTCTACTTGAAGCTGGGAGATAAATAAAACATACATTAACCTCAATAAATTATCCTGACACTAGGAAGTTGTCTATATCCCATGATATTTTACTCCCCTTCCTGGTGTCTTGGCACTTCTCAGAAGTTGGATCACTGATGGTCTGATACCTGGGTCGGTCCCAAGCTGGAAACCTCACCTGCATGTTTCCTCAGGCTTCTGAAGATCATTGTTCACGAACCTGGATATTGGGTGAATTTCCTGCTTCCATAGAGGAAAATGCCTTTCCTTTCTCATCTCTGACTGTATCCTGCCTGGATGGATGCTTTCTTTGATTCTGGTCAGCCTCTGAGAAAAAGGACTTATAGGGGATTTTCTCCATAAGGAGCAGAGATGGAGCAGGAGACCATTCATGTATCTTTGGCAATATTCTATGAAAGAGATGATGGAGGCTTGAACCAGGGCAGACGTAGTAGGTGAGCTAAATGTTCGAATTTTGAATACTTTGAAGGGTAAAGCCAATAATCTGAGATGAGTGTTAAAGAAAGCCCAAAATAAGTAGGCTCATGTCACCCTAAAAGAAGCAGAGGCAAAATTAATATAGAGAGTTTAATTGGGCCAAGGTTGAGGACTGCAGCCTAGGACGTACTTCCAGGTTGCCATGGAGAGTACTCTGGAGAACAAAACTGGCTGGAGTTTTTAAAGAAAAGAGAACGAATCAGCAGAGGGGGGCATTACAAAAGCTCTTTCTCAGGAAGTCTCATTTGTTTACAGAAATAACATTGGTTAATGATTGGCTATATATGTTGTTGAACTATATATAGGGTTGAACTATGGCATTTTATGGCTACTTGGTGTCATTCTAGAGCCTGTATAGCAAGTGGCTTCAAGAGGTAATTATTTAGCTCAAGGGAGAGTGAGACATGACTGTCTGCATTCCTTAAAGTTTTTTTTTCTTATCATTTGCCTTCTCACACCACACAATTGGGAGTTTCAAGGGACCTTACATGACTTGAGCATATTTCACCTCTTGAAATTAAAGATGAGCAGTTTCCCTTTGTTTAAAGATAAGTCACATGAGAATTTAATTTTGGCATTTAAAGAATTGGTTCTCCAACTTAAATCTGCAGCTAAGAGGAATTTTCTGATTCATCTTGTTTCCTACAGTTTTTGGGTTTTGTTTATCCTCCAATTCCAAATGGCATAATTGCTAGTTCTTTCTCCCACTCTACATCCATCACCAGGTGGGTGTTCAAGCCTTTTCCTATCCCTCACTTAGGGCACTCCAAAGGAAAAGAGGGGTGCTGTTTCTGGGGGGAAAGAATGCAGGATAGTTGAATACAACAGCCCGGTATTTTATTAACAAATTGTTTTTAAGATGACTGTAAAATTTAATAGTGAAATAAACACTTTAATACAGTGTTTGCTCTATTACTGTGTTGTCTACTTTGCTTCACATTTAATGTATTACAACTGTAGAGTTAAGACAATTGTGATTCCTAAACTTAATTCACATGGTTGATGAAAACTAAGCTTAATTCACTGTTTAAATGTTGTGTATTGCTGGAAGTAACACAAAGCATTAATAGATGAAAGGAATTCGACACCCATTTTGGGTATATAGCATTTCTGCCTTCAAGATAACGTAGATTTCATTTTGGCTTTTCAGAAACAGCTACTGTGCTATACTGCCGTATCCAGTAGTTGTAAACACCTAGGCAACGTAGTTACCTTTCTAGGGCTTGTTTCCTCATACATAAAACCTGTTGGTACCCCAGGCCAGCTCTTCTATTGCTTCCTGATCCGGGGGCCATGGACAATCTAAAAACTTCATTTAACAAATATTTGGTGTCCAGTGTAAAACAGTGTGCTTGATGCCGAGAATACCATATTAGCACAAGACATAGAACAGCAAGAAATTCACATAATGAAACGGACCAGCTGTGAGTAGTTTCCAGTGGCTATAACCTTTCCTTTGTTGGTCTTTAATAAGTAAATCAGCTGCTGCAACTGCGATGCGTGCACTCGTGGGAACCCTGCAAATTCTTAAACTGCCATCCCAAGGCAGAAAATGCAGAATTTCATTTTATTTTCACTTTTCAAGGGATTAAATTCGGGCTTCGTACTGGGGTGCTCTCAGGGAGGCTTCCCTTACCTCTCTCAGTGACGCTACTTAACCTCACCTGCACTCCAGCAGTACCCACACTTTCCTTCCGGGTTCTAGGTGAACTATCCCACTGGGCTTGAGCCAATGCGCTAGTTCCTTCTCAGCGGCAGGGTGGGACCTCGGGGCGGGCTTCGGGGACCCGCCCCCCGTACGTGGCGTGCGTGCAGGGCGCTGTGCGGCGCGGGCAGGTTTCTCAGCGCTTGGCGCCCCCCGGCGGCAGCGAGGCTTCAATGACACTGCCTGACGAGCGTCCGCCATGGAGTCGCAGAAAGAGGCGCGAATACTCCAGGAGCCCGTCGAGCGGCCGCCTGGGGCCTCAAGGTCTCCGACACCGAAGGACAAAGAGCGGCGGGAGGGGGGCGCAGTGCCGGCGGCCGCTGCCCTGGTAGCAGAGGCGGACGACAACAGTGCGGACGGGCTATGGGAGCTGCCGGTGGAGCCGGCCGAGCGGAGG
Organism: Cacajao melanocephalus; assembly: GCA_963573385.1. NCBI lineage: Eukaryota > Metazoa > Chordata > Mammalia > Primates > Pitheciidae > Cacajao > Cacajao melanocephalus. Next base: position 30,363 of record CAUYLG010009973.1, read on the forward strand.
CCCGAGTGCAGCCGCTGCAGGTGACCGCGGGGCTGGGGGCGGGGACTGTAGCCGGCGGTGGCCTTCGTAGGAGTCTGCGGCGCCCCCTGCAGGGGAGGCGGCGATTTGGGCAGGTCTGCGCTTAGGTCGGCGGCGCGGTTGGCGGTTTCACCTTGGAAATCCCGGAAATGCCGGGCACACTTGCTTAGAAACCCTTTATCCAGGTTCATGATTATTTAACCTTACTTCCTGCAACATATTGAGCGTGTCATGGGGTGAGCAAACATCAGTTCTGTTTCCAAGAAACTTAAGTGTCCGATAGGGAAAGTAAGGAGTGATGACAATAATACTTGTAGTTTCACAGTCATACTTAAGTGGCATAGTCATATCACAGTTAAAAAACATAAGGTGGATTGGAGGAGAGAGACAGTCTCCTTTGCCTGTCCTGCCAACATACTAAATATAGGGCCTTTTCAGGTCTTCATTCTGGGTTCTCTTCTACCCTACACACGTCGCAATGGTAATTTTTAAAATCAGTTTTCATGGTAAATTATCACTTATATCCTAGTGTATCTAGTTCAGACCTTTCTTCTGAGCACCAGAACTAGGCATTAATTAATTTATCAGGTGTTTATTGAGTGCTTTGATAATCACTGACAATGCAGTGGAGTCCATTTCTTTGTAGAGTATCCTCTTACTGGGTACAGATAATAAACCAGCAAACAAGCAAACGAATATGTAATTACAAACTGATAAAAAACCAGTGAGGGAAAGGAATGGTATGCTATTGTAGAAATAGCTAGATGGTGTCAGGAACTATCTCTGAGACTTGAAAGATGAGAAGAATCCAGCCAGGGGAAAAGCATTCCAAGAAGGGGAACAGAAGGACTGAATATGGTTGAAGGTCTTTACTGCTTGAGTACTTGGAGTACCTTACTTTGGACATTTTGACCTTTTCCTAGGGCTAGATTGTAAGACTTCAGAGGAAGGGATCTTGAATATAGAATGTTTTTGTTTTCTAAGTGTACTATGTATAGTTGACGCTCAGTAAACCTTTGAGGAAGATGGAAAATTTGTGATTTAGGGACTGTGATTTTGAACATAGGGGTTTGTGAATACAATTAATTTAAACAAGCCGTCTGAAGGGGTTAGGGGAAACATTTAAAAATGTTTGGAGGGATCTCAATGGGATACTGAAAGAAAAGTGTTTCAAATATAAATCGAAGGCTAAATTAGTGTGCTAGCTTTATTATGTAGTTTTTAGTCTGTTCAAAACTTAATTATAAATATATAGTTAAAAATCTGTTTAGCAGAGATTTATGATGCTTTTTAAAAAATAAAAGTGACTTGCTGAATTTTATCTTTTTTTCAGTTACATTTAGTTAATACTTTAGGATTACAGTTTTCCCCAACATTTCTGCACTTTGCTTATTTCTGGTGAAATTTGCTACCTGTGAAAAGCTCTTCTCCCTCTTGGCATGCTATGCATTTTATTTGCTTTAATTAGGTAGACTATAATTCTAGAATAATGGAGAATATTTAGGTTTTTTTCAATAAAATGTAAACGAATTAATGGCTTTTTATTTTTTATTAGGCTATTAGAGTTCTACTAGTACCTTGGGTGAACTTTTTTACATTTATGCTTAAAATAGTTTTAAAAATGCATTATTAGATTTTGATCAGTAAGTCACAGTTATTTGGCTATTTACTTAAGCTATATTCATTTCTCTGAACATGTTACTACGTATGTCATAGCCTAGGGGAGTTCCAGAAATTAGGTTTGTTCAGGAAGTGTAAACTCAGTTTAACTTTTCAGCAGAATCTTGCTCATTAGAAATACAACATATCTTAAATATGAATGGAATATTCTTAAAAGATCCCAAACTTGTATTATTTGCAGGATATAGATTCTATGAATGTATTCTGTCCTTTATGTATGTCTTGTTTTCAAAACCTGCCTGTATTTCATTTACCTCTTAGAATACCTTTTCTATCCCCTATTCCCAAACATGTAAAATTTTTTTTTCAGATGACGACAAAACCTTGGTTGAGCTTTCCAAAGTATGTATTGTTAGCATTATTTGAGATAAAATAAGGCTGAGGGTCATGGGACATGGTAGTGCACAAAAATTTTACTTGGCAAAATTCAGTTGTTCAACAAATATTTTTGGAGACCCAACTTCCAGACAGTGTGATAGGCACACAACTATGAAATACAAAGATGAAAAAGAGATGATTTCAATTCTCCTGTAGTTCAGGATCTAGTGGTAAGTGACATATCTATTTAAATGGGGAGCCCTCAGATTAAAAATTCTATGATGTAGGGCAGTTTTTTCAAATTATTATTTTTATTATTGTCGTTATTATTAATATAATTATTATGTCAAATTATTATTATTTTTCTTCAGTTTTTTCAAATTATAGGTGATGAACCACAGTGAAACTTTTGTTACATGCACACTCGTATGTAGTAGAGAATGTATTCAAAAAGAGTTTGAAAAACATCACATTTTTGAGGCTCTGAAGAAAACAGAAAAAAGTGTTTTCTAAATTTTTCAAAGTAAAAGTATTTTTAAAATAACTGTTCAGGTTAAATTTATTTTGCTAATTTAAATAATCTTCTTTAAATTATATGACATCAGAGTGGAAAGATTTAAACACTCTTTATATGTATTTGATATCCTTTGGCAGTCTTCAAAATTAGGCCATGATGGAAGTACGAGTCAGAAGGTAAAAGGATGCCTGTTCACCAAGTAGTGCTTCTGAGATTTTACTAGGATCTTTAATTTTGTTAGGAAATAAAACGTAATGTACATGTATATATGTATGTATATATGCATATATATATGTTATGCACATAAGCATGTGGACTTTTTCTTGTTGAATTCTACACTATCAGCTTCTTTCTTAGATGGGTATATGTAAGGTGTTATAGGAACACATAAAAAGGTGCCTCTAACCCTAAGTTTGTGCAGTGGAGGTGAGGAAAAGATCAGGGAGATCTTAGAAGTGACATGTAAGCTGAGACTGAAGGACATAACAAAATATTTAATCTGGATTCTAATATTTAGGATTAATTAGGGAAGACACTGGCTATGGGGAGGGCTTGAGGGAGGAAAAAGTGAGCTCTGGTTGAGGGAACATCGTTCAGGAGTTCTGTATATAGAGTACATAGTGTATTTGGAGAGTTTGGCAGAAGGGAGGGAGTAGTGAGAGAAAAGGTGCAGAGATTAGTGGTAGTTGCTCCAGGCAAGGCAAGATAAACTATGTCAGGGAGTTTGGGCCTAATGCTGTAGAACCCAACAAGCCAACCACTGTAGTATTTTTATATTTGAATGGTGGTGATAAGTTTGACTTTTGTAGGTTACTTTTAGCTGTATGATTTATACTTTTTTATATAACTGGATGGTGATAAAAGGGTACAAGCTTGACCGGGAAGAATTAGGGCCTCATTCCAGAAATATTTTAGGCATCTTAATTATACTTCTACACCTTCTGTAGATATTGCTATGCATTTGAGGATGAGTCATAAACCACTTGCAAATCATTGGTCATAGGAATAATGGAATAATGTCTAAAAACAGCGTGTTTTAAAACCTTTTTAAGGGAAGAAACAGCAGGGAGAGTGTGCATACAAACTGAATCAGATAACCCTGAGATGGAAGTTTTTGTCTCTCTAGTGTTTTCTTTTCAAAAGTAATAAGCTGTAAGAATTATAATAAATCATATCTGTGTGTTTAACACCCATTTACTAAACACCAGCCATCTGCCAGGCACATACCAGGCCTAGGTGTTTTGTATATGATCATATTTCATTCAGTTCTTGTAACGAACTTTTAGATGGCTTCTTTTTTATTCAAACTAAATCTTGCTCTGTTGTCCAGGCTGGATTGCAGTGGCAGAATCTCAGCTCATTACAACCTCTGCCTCCTGGGTTCAAGCCATTCTCCTGCCTCAGCCTCCCGAGTAGCTGGGACTACAGCTGCCCACCACCACATCTGGCTAATTTTTGTATTTTTTTTTTTTTTTTTGAGATGGGGTTTCACTATATTGGCCAGGCTGGTCTCGAACTCCTGACCTCAGGTCATCCGCCCTCCTCAGCCTCCCAAAGTGCTGGGATTACAGGCCCGAGCCACCATGCCTGGCCTGATTTTTGTATTTTTAGTAGAGACAGGGTTTCCGCCTTGTTGGCCAGGCTGGTCTCGAACTCCTGACCTCAGGTGATCCACCCTCCTCAGCCTCCCAAAGTGCTCGGATTATAGGCGTGAGCCACCACGCCCAGCCTATTTTTTGTATTTTTAGTAGAGACAGGGTTTCCGCCTTGTTAGCCAGGCTGGTCTCGAACTCCTGACCTCAGGTGATCTGCCCGCCTTGGCCTCCCAAAGTACTGGGGTTACAGGTGAGAGCCACTGTGCTCAGCAATTGTTTGATTTTAAATGATGAGGAAATAGAGGTAACAGGCAAGTAGCAGAATTGGGTCTCTAGCTCCAGTCCACTTGGTTCCCTAGCTCATGCAAATACTTGACCTCACTCCAGGCTCCTTGCTGAAGAAGCATTAAGATTTTGTTTGCACAGTAGGAATTATCACCAGTTGAAGTGACATCATTAAGACTGCAAGATTTTCAGACTTTTTAAGTTAGTCACAGGATGCCCGAATTTTAGTATTTTCTCTGGCTTTTTGATTCCACATAACCTTTTCCTTATTCTTTAGGTTTGGATATTCTGGAGGAAAAAGTGATGGGGGGGAACATCATAAGAGAGAGACAGAGATAAAGTGGGCGAAGGAGAGAGAGAAAGGAAGACTGCAAGTGTTTAAGAAAAATGCACGAGCCACAAACTGGTAGTCTTACAGGTATTTTGCTTTGAACTGTGTTTTATCAGCTTTTAAATTAGTGGCTAATAGTTCAAAGTCAAGATGTTTTATATAAAAAGCCAGATTTCTGGCTTTTATGACAATAGGAAGATCTGACAGCTCAGAGACCATCTTCCTCAGCAGTAGTTAGTTAAGCTCAGTATTACTGGCTGTGCCCGTCTATTGGGCATGATCTCTCCATGTCACTGTAGCTCCCAGTCATTCCTGCTTAACTCATTTGTGGTTAACTGCTGGCCCCCCATAGGCATTTATTTATGTTTTGATTTTGGACCTTCTGTACATCACTGTGGCTCGTCTGACTGAGCAACAGGTAAATCAGTCTTCAAGTTTGGTGGGAAAAGTGTAGGTAGGGTAGTTAATGTAGAATAACTGAAACTGTTGAATCTGTATCAGCACTTAGAAAACAAACTATTTGGTAAATTTAAAATCAGCTGTATTATTGATAATTTTTAGGGTGAAAATTTGGGTATTCTGAAGTTTGATTTTTGTGCATATCAAAAATATATTCTCAAGAGAAAATTATTACATTAATTTGTTCTTTCCTGTTAGTATAGAAAATATGTTTATTCTTTGAAGTAGTTCATTCATAATAGATGTGAAAAGCTAACTGATTTACAGATTACTGTGCAGGCTAATTGTATGTTCAAAGTTGAGCAAAGATGATGTATGTCAAGAGGGAATTTTTTTCATAACCTTAATTAAGTCTCCAAAGAGGAATGACCAGTTTTAAAAACCACATTAGAGCTTTCTAAGTGATTTATTTTCCCTAGGAAAAATAGGAATTATATTTTTATCCTCTGATAGGTAGAAATTTTCTTCAAAGACCATAAAAGCACATTAGTCCTTGAGTTCATTTGCTCAAAATTAATAATTCATAGTTTCTATTAGTGCTTATGTAGTTAGAGAGTATATTCAGAAATAGTCTAGCCTAAAATTTGGTATCACTTAAAAAGAGTTCACAAGCTACAAAGTACTTTTACATTTTTGTTTAATACATGAGACAACCTTATGATTTAAATAGTGTTACTCTGTTTTATAGACTCTCCAGGTCAGATTACTAATAAGAGAGCTGGTTTAGCTTTCATATTTTTATGGCTACACCACATAATAATGAGTTATACGTAAACGAACAGTATGACTCCATTTGTTTTTCTTGCATATAATAGTTATTTGCATGAGGTGTTGCTTTGCCTTCTTCTAATATATATATATTTTGGAGAGGGAGTCTTCCTCTGTCACCCAGGCTGGAGTGCAGTGGCTCTATCTTGGCTCACTGCCACCTCTGCTTCCTGGGTTCAAGCAATTCTCTTGCCTCAGCGTGCTGAGTAGATGGGACTACAGGTACATGCTGCCACGCTTAGCTAATTTTTTGTATTTTAGTAGAGACAGGGTTTCACCGTGTTGCCTGGGATGATCTTGAACTTCTGAGCTCAGGCAATCAGACAGCCTTGGCCTCCCAAAGTGTTAGGATTACAGGCATGAGCCACCACGCCTGGCCTCTAACCTAAAGATTCTTTTCCTTTATCTTTGGCCGTGGTTGTTTTTAATTACTTTAAGATGGACAATTTTTAAATTACTGTCTTTTTTAAGGTCAAGCCTGTATCTCCTATATTCTTTATCTGTCTGTGATGAGATTCTCATTTCTGTTGCTGGCTTTTCATTTTTAGTTAGAAAAGCAGATTTGAGGAGGCTGAGGTGGGAGGATCACTTGAGCCCAGGAGTTTGAGGCTGCAATAAGGTATGAAGGGGCTGATGAACTCTTACCTGGGTGACAGAGTGAGACCCCATCTCAGAGAGAGAGAGAGAGAGAGAGAGAGAGAGAGAGAGAGAGAGAGGGGTTGGATTTTTTTTTCTCTGTTGAGTTTATTGTTTGTTTTCTTGTTTTTCATTTTTCACTATCGGAAGCCTAGTTGAAAAGGTATGTATTGAGCCTGTTGACCTTGCAAAGGGTAGAGAAATTGACCTGACAGAAATGTCTCTGATCTGTTTGTTTATGTAGACAAGTTATTTGGCAGGCTATTTTTTTTTTCCAAAAATTGTGGTAACATTTACATAACATAGTATTTACCATTTTAACCATTTTAGTGTACAGTTTAGTGACATTAAATATATAATATTGTATAGCCATCATCATGATATATACCCCAAGCCTTTTCATCATCCAAACATAAACTCCATCCATAAAACTATAATTTCCAATTTTCCCCCAGTCCCTGGTAACCCTCTATCCTACTTTTTGTTTCTATGAATTTACCTAGTCTAGGTTTACCTATTTTAGATTTAAGTGGAATCATATTTGTCTGTCTGTGTCTGGCTAATTTCACCTAGCATAGTGTTTTCAAGGTCCATCCATATTGTAGCAAATGAATGAAAATTTCATTAATTTTATGGCTAAATTGTATGTCTGTAACCACATTTTGCTGATCTGTTATCCATTCATCTGTTGACGAATAGTTGGGTTGTTTTTACCTTTTGGCTATTGTCAAAATGCCAATGTATTGTCAATAATTTGTTCTAGTTTCTTCTCTCAGTTTTTCTTGATATATATTTTAGGTTGGTGCAAAAGTAGTTGTGGTTTTTGCCATTATTACCTAGGAGTGGAATTGCTGGGTCATACAGTAGTTGTATGTTTAACTTTTTGAGGAATTGTCAAACCATTTTCCACAGTAGCTGCACCATCTACATTCCCACCAGCAATGTATGAACTTTCTGTTTTTTTCCACATTTCTGCCAACACTTACTATTATGCATTTTATTATGCCCATCTTAGGAGGCATTAAGTGATCTTTCATTGTGGTTTTGATTTGTGTTTTGCTGACTAATAATGTTTAACATCTTTTCATGTGCTTTTTGGCCAATTGCCTATCTTCTTTGGAAAAACATCCATTCAAGTCCTTTTGGCAGGCAAATTGTAATAAGTGGGCTCTAAAGTTAGGCTGCCTGAGTTTAAATCCTAACTGTAACATTGAACAAGTTACTGAACATCTTTGTGTTTCACCTTTGCCAAATGTAAAGGTGGGACAATAGTAGTTATCTACGTCACAGTGCTCTTAAGAGGATCAAATGATTTAATATATATAGAGTGCTCAGAACAGCGCGTTTTGCATAATGCTCAATAAATGTTATATTTATTTTTAGGAATCTGAGAATGCTTTGCCTTGACTTATGAAAGAAAAGTGAATTCTAGTTAATATGTAAAATATGTTTTTTAAAGAACTTTTTTTGTGGTAAAATACATAAAACACAAAATTTGCCATTTTAACTATTAGAAAATATATTAATTTTGAAATGAAGTATGGAATGATTAAAGAAAAAAGAATGTCGGGGACCGGCACGTCTGCCAGGAGGCTCCCGGCCTGCAGGAGGCCTCACCCCAACTCGGAGATGTTCACAACCTGGAGGAGAGAGTGCGCGGAAGAGAAGACAGACAGACAGACAGTGGGGTCTGGAGGACTACCCAGGCAAGGCCAGAACAGCATGCCAGGATAGCGAG
>CAUYLG010009975.1:0-50745 GCA_963573385.1 Cacajao melanocephalus
AGTGAGAACACGTGGTGTTTGATTTTCTGTTCTTGAGTCAGCTTGCTGAGAATGATGGTTTCCAGGTTCATCCATGTCCCTACAAAGGACACGAACTCATCATTTTTTATGGCTGCATAGTATTCCATGGTGTATATGTGCCACATTTTTGCTGTCCAGCCTATCATCGATGGGCATTTGGGTTGGTTCCAGGTCTTTGCTATTGTAAACAGTACATATGTGTTTATAAGCACCTGATAAATGTTAGCTGTTATTCCCTCCTACATGACTTCAATATTGCTAAAACACCGTAATGAACATATGTGTACATGTGTCTTTATAATAGAATGATTTATAATCCTTTGGATATATACCCAGTAATGGGATCACTGGGTCAAATGGAATTTCTATTTCTAGATCCTTGAGGAATCGCCACACTGTCTTCCACAATGATTGAACTAATTTACACTCCCATCAACAATGTAAAAGTGTTCCTATTTCTCCACATCCTCTCCAGCATCTGTTGTCTCCAGATTTTTTAATGATCACCATTCAAACTGGCGTGAGATGGTATCTCAATGGGGTTTTGATTTGCATTTCTCTAACGACCAGTGACAATGAGCATTTTTTCATGTTTGTTGGCCTCATATATGTCTTCTTTTGAAAGGTATCTATTTATATCCTTTGCCCACTTTTTGATGGGGTTGTTTGTTTTTTTCTTGTAAATCTGTTTTAGTTCTTTGTAGATTCTGGATATTAGGCCTTTGTCAGATGGGTAGATTGCAAAAATTTTTTCCCATTCTCTTGGTTACTGGTTCACTTTAATGATTGTTTCTTATGCTGTACAGAAGCTCTGGAGTTTAATTAGCTCCTATTTGTCTATTTTGTCTTTTGTTGCCAATGCTTTTGGTGTTTTAGTCATGAAGTCCTTGCCTATGCTTGTGTCCTGAATGGTTTTGCCTAGATTTTCTTCTAGGGTTTTTATGGTGTTACATCTTATGTTTAAGTCTTTAATCCATCTGGAGTTAATTTTAGTATAAGGTGTCAGAATGGAGTCCAGTTTCTGCTTTCTGCGCATGGCTAGCCAGTTATCCCAACACCATTTATTAAACAGGGAATCCTTTCCCCATTGCTTGTTTTTGTGAGGTTTGTCAAAGATCAGATGGTTGTAGATGTGTGGCATGGCCTCTGAGGCCTCTCTCACCACTCCTATTCAGTATAGTATTAGAAGTTCTAGCCAGAGCAATCAGGCAAGAAAAAGAAATAATGGATATTCAGTTAGGAAAGCAGGAAGTCAAATTGTCTCTATTTGCAGAAGACATGATTGTATATTTAGAAGACCCCATCGTCTCAGCCCAAAATCTCCTGAAACTGATAAGCAACTTCAGCAAAGTCTCAGGATACAAAATCAATGGGCAGAAATCACAAGCATTCCTATATACCAATAACAGACTTAAAGAGAGCCAAACCAAGAATGAGCTGCCATTGACAATTGCTACAAAGAGAATAAAATACCTAGGAATACAACTAACAAAGGATGTAAAGAACCTCTTCAAGGAGAACTACAAACCACTGCTCAACAAAATAAGAGAGGACACAAACAGATGGAAAAACATTCCATGCTCATGGTTAGGAAGAATCAATATTGTAAAAATGGCTATAATGCCCAAAGTAATTTACAGATTCAATGCTATCCCCAACAAGCTATCTATCACCCTCTTCACAGAACTGGAAAAAACCAGCTTAAACTTCATATGGAACCAAAAGAGAGCCCATATAGCCAAGACAATCCTAAGCAAAAAGAACAAAGCTGGAGGCATCACACTACCTGACTTCAAACGATAATACAAGGCTACAGTAATCGAAACAGCATGTTACTAGTACCAAAATGGAAAACACATATTTTCAAAGACACTGGTCCCCATGCCAGGATCATAGCTGGGCCGGTTTAATGTGCTGGGCCTCTGGGTTTTATAGTATTTTCCACTTAAGTGAGACAGGACAGAGGCCTTCTCAGGGCCTCCTGTCCCCAAGGTGGGGTCCAAGGGGGGCCTAGAGATGCTCAAAGCCAACCATTCTCATGAGAATTCCAGAAAGGCTAGAATCTACCTAGACCAGGTCATGTAGGAGGGGAACAACAACTAACATTTATCTGGTGATTGCTATTTACTCTCACTGGGTTCCAGGTTCTATTCTAAATGCCTAACACATATCATTGCATTTAATCTTCATCAGTGCCTTACAACAAAGTGTCTATTTCCTTCCTATCTTCCAGAAGAGAAAGCAAGGCTTGGAGAGGTAAATCAACATACTGAACGTGACCTGGCTCAGTGAGTCGCAGGGCCAAGATTTCAACTTAGGTCTAGTGATTCTAAAACACTTCAACCTCTACCCTCAGTTGCCACCCATGACTAAAGGGGCCCTTTCTCCCTCTCTGTCCAGCTACTTGAGCTGTGTTATGAAGGACAGATAGATGAAGACCAAAGAAGGGCTTGTCATTACCAGTGGGAACCAATGAGGGAAACCAGGCCCGGTAGAGAATCCCTAATATTTGCCAGGAACAGTGTTAAGCATTATCTACATTATCATGCTGAATTCTCATAACAGTCCTGCAAAAATAGGTCTCAATATATCCATCTGACAATTGAGACAACCGAGGCTCAGAGAGGTTAAAAACTTTCCCAAGGTCACACAGCTCAGAAGTGGTAGAGAGTCTGCCTGAATAGACTCCTTGCTCAGAAACATTAGATCAGGCGCTGAGCTTACCCACCGACGTACGCATCATACAGCTTTTATTTTTTGGGAGAGATTTTTTTTTTTTGCCAAATTCTGGCTCTACTTGTACACATTCCATTGATAACTTCCCTGATAGGCCTGGATGTTGAAACTTCCACACACATGCATTTACTTTTAGGCCACTTACTAGCTGAGTAATCTTGGGTGTGTGATGTGTCCCTAAACCTCTCAGAGGGGTTTCTGCTCTCCTGGGACTCACCACTTAGACCAGAGGTGGTAAACTTTTCCTGTTGAGAGCCAGAGGGTAGATATTTTAGGCTTTGGGGCCATCCACTTTGCATGGCAGCTACTCAACCCGGCCCTGTAGTGCAAAAACAGCCATAGATAATATATAATCAATGCTGTGGCCAAATTTGGCACGTGAGCCTAAGTATGCAGAACCCTGACCTACATGGTCAATATATTTCACAAATAAGTGTTAAATAAGTACTACAAATGGGAGGTGTCACTGTACTCAGAGTGTATACTAGGAGAAACTGACCTCCAGGGGATGGTGGCTGGACAATGTCACAATGTCACCACAGGGCAGGGCTGGGACTGGAGTCCAGGGGTCCTGCTCTCCAACTGGGACTCACCCCCTACATGTGTGGCCTCCTTGGTCACCAGGGAATCTCCCAAGTTGGTGTCCCTTCTAAAGGCTCAGTGACATCGGGTTGCACTCAGAGAGCAGCCCAGGACGTCTGCAACTGCCTGGCTTAACCTCTGACTGGGGCCAAGAGCCTTCCACAAGCAAATCACTGGCTCTTTCTCTCCAGCAGGGCCTGGCTCACAGCACCTTCTGGAAAGCCGTTACGGCAGCTACAGCAGCACGTGCAGCGTTAATTTATGAAAATCTCAGCTTGTAAAAGCCCAACTCGCAGGCAGAGCCGGAGGAGGCAGAGGCACTCTGCACTGGAGACGCGTGAACTGCTATTTGCTTCTCTTGCAGCCACAAAAGGAAATGCTGGCGAGGGCTTCAGAGAAGGGGTGGTGGGGAGGAGACGCTGCTGGATTTAATAGCAGGAATACAGTCATTTGTCTTATTGTAAAATAGATGTGTGTTTGGAAGCAGAAAATGCTCTGGATCCTTTCTTTCCTCCCTTTGAAGGCATGAAAAGCCTTGAGCAAAACAAAATGCTGCTGATTTTGAGTCTATTTTGGGTGCCTGTCGCTGATTGTCTGCCTCCGAGGCCTGTGCACATGCTGCCTTCTCAAAGAATGGTTTTAACAAATTGAATGGAATGAATGAGTATCTTGCTTCTGCTGTGGCTGCCACCCTCAGAGAAGAAAGCAGCCCCCAAAGGTGGAACCTGGCTCATGGTTCCTCAATTCTTCCCTCTTACCCCAGATGCCCGCCCAACCCACACCCCCATCCACACAGTGCTTGCTGGCATCTGAGTTAGGTTGCTCACCCTATGCCAGGAAGCTATTTATCAAAGGAAATAACTCCGATAAAGGGGCTAAAAATAGGCAGCACTGATGGAAAACATTTTGCTGAGAGATCTGTTGACAAGAGGGGAAATAGAGCTGTGAAAAAGATAGGTGGTGAAGGACACAGAGGGAGAAGTGGTTAGACTGCGCATCTAAGGGGCCCAGGAGGGGCCGAGAGGCCAGGTGGTTCACACAGATGGCTGCGCCCACGTGGCAGATCTTCCCTGTCAGCGGCCCACCCTTGTGGCATTTCACCTAGTCTTAGACAAGTGAAGGGGCACAAGCCGACAGGTTCCTTCGCCAGATGGGTATCTGAGGACAGGTATCTGAAAAGCAGCCCCATGAAGGAAGCAAATAGAGTGCTGATGGAGGCTGACCACACATTTGGCTTTCGTCAGCTAGGCAACACACTGATGTCGGACAAACTGCTTAACCTCTCTGAGCCTCAGTTTCGTGGTGTCATAAAGATACTGTTAGACCCATGTCATAGGGCTGTGGTGATAATCCATGCACACTGTTTTCCAAAACAGTGGTGTTATTCAGGTCATTCGGGCTTTTACAAACATGGATTAAGGGCTTTCTTTGTGCCAGTCACTTCCTGGCACCCGGGGATTCCTTGATGAAAAAAAAAAATTCCCACTGTAAGATACTTTAATTCCTTAGTGAACATAGTAGAGAAGGGGGAGCTGTCCTTAGAAATATATGACCAGCACCACTCACCCTAAGACAGCCAAATGGAAGGACCCTAGGTCACCTTCCCTGGGCCACAGATACATCTGTTCCATCCAGTGTTGTGTGTCTGCTATGCACTGTGTGCTCAAGAGGAAATGATGAGAACGGTTCAGGCTGCCCTTCTGAAGCACCCAGACTGGGGGAGATGATAGGGAGGGAAAGATATGTTATTCATATGAAAAGGACCATAACAGAGTTAGGTTTAAGAGCTCTTTTTGGGAGCAGCAGATCTTTGAAATTTCCAGGCACGGGAATGTGTAAGTTTTACAACAAGCTAAATATATACAAGCTAATCATATTCATATATTTGCATAAATTAATAAACAGCAATTATATATTATAGCAATTTCTAAGTAATATCCCCAAATAACTATCTCAGTATGCAAAAATAGCAACAATGGTTATTTCTGGGTGGTGGAATTATGGGTGATTTGTATTTCCCCCCATATTCTCTACAATTAGTATGCATTATTTTTGTAATAGAAAAACAAACAAATAAAACATGAGTAAGAATAGAGCTGTTGCAAAATACCCTGCAGATGGAAAATCTGTTCACTTGCTTGGATTCAGCTAAGAGCCTCTCTATGACTTCAAGAACTATAAAAGTTTGAAGTAGCTTGAAACAGATTTTTGCATCAGAATCTGGCAAGGCTGCTCAGGCTCTGGCCAAGTGGGTCTGATCCCTTTTACAATGGCCTCTAGGCTAGGAGCAAATTAAAAGTAGGGAACACACCTTGTCTACAACTATGACTCCCTTACCTCTTGTAGTACCTGGTACTGTGACCTTCAACACACATTTGCTGAATGAATGACTGAATGAATGAGATGCCAAAGCTCATGCTAGGCCCTAGAGCTGCAGAGACGAATGGCGTGGATCCCTGGCCATCAGGAGCTCCCACTTTTGTCGGAACTCAGTCTCCTCAACACAATATAGATGATGACCAATACCTTAAAGGGCTTATGTGCAAAGAGAAACTAGAAGAATGGGGAAGAAAAGGTGAAATTCCCCAGGGGTGTCTGAGGAGGAGCTTGTATAGGGGGTAGAATCTGAGCATAGCCTGGAAAAATGAGTAGAGCTTTTCCTGCGGGTACAGACACAAGGCAGGCAAAGGTGTGGAGAGGAGCAGGAGTGTGCACGTGTGCACAGCAAGGAAGAGGCAGGAGCGAGGCTGGGGCCAGGCATGGAGCACCTTGGATGGGAAACCGGTGGATCTGACTGGCATTCTGGCTGCTGTAGGAGCCCACACAGGTTTAGGAGGAGAGCTGATGGGCTCCTTAATCATTGCACTGGCAAGAACAAGCATCTACCACCTGTGCTAGATGCCTGCTTCCACCTGCCCAACAGGAGGGCAAGGCAATAGGACCAGTTTGGGGTTAATCACTGCTAAATCTAGTCTTCCACCAACAACCCCTCTAATTTAAACCAGCATCTGTGAGAAGGGCCAGCTTTGGCAGGGGCCAGGAACGTGGACATGATTAACCTCTGCCAGTTGTAGCAAATTAACTGCAAAAAGAACATCCTGGCAGCACCTAGGATCTTAAGCGTAGCCAACACTTGAAGATGCAGCCTGATTGCTTTGCCTGGGCTGGAAGTGCAAAGCTGTGGCTTTACTGGGCACTTCCCATTAGGAAGTACAGGGGCACTAGCTAAGCTCCATCCCTCCTCAGGACCTTCACCTGTGCCATTTCCTCAGCAGGAAACCCCTTCTCCCAGTTGAGTATGGTTGGCCTGTCCTGACCTTTCAAATCCTGCTTCAAATGTTGTTTTCTTAGTGATGGCTTCCCTGACTCCCCACCTAAAGCGGCTTATCTAAAGTGGCTTTGTTATTCTCCCCACACTCACCACTTTCTATTCTACCATTCTATTTTCTACTCTTCAAAGGGTTTCTATTCTTGCATGGTTGCTTGTTGCCTTTCTCTCTACCTAACTCTAACTGGACCTAATGCTCCACGGTAGCAGGAACCTTGTCTTGCTCATAGCTGTATTCACTATATCTGGCACTTAATAGGTGATCAGTAAAAATAAATTGGATGGAAGGAAGGAAGTAAAGAAAGAAAAAGAGGAGGTTTCTAATACAACGGCTCCAGAATGGCCACCCCAGCACTTAGCCCCACTGCCCTGGAAAGATGGCTCATTAGCCATGAGCCCACAGAAAACCTCTAGGCCAAGGCCAGGAGTGTTGAAGCCCCAGGGATAGCATAGGCCAGGAATCTAATGTTAAAGGAAGAATGAAGGACAAGAAAGGGAATTAACATTAACTGAGGACCTACTATGTGCCATGCCTGTGGCTACTGAATGAAACCTCTCATTTTACAGATGTGGGGGGTTGTAGCTAATAATAAATCACAATAAACATTAAATATCTAACATTTATTTTTGCACCTGGGCTAATCACATTGCATATATTTTCCCAACAAGTTTGGGAGGTAAGCATGATTACTGCTGACATTTTGTAAGCAGGGGGAACTAGGAATACTCAGTAACTTGCTCATTTTATCCAACTAGCTAGTGGCAAAGCCAGGATCAGAACTAGAGTGTTTCCAACTCTTGTCCAACATCCACTTTTGATAGAAAACGCCCTTCACACTATTGTGATGGCTGGTTTGGCCCTGCCCTACAGGCAGCTCTCCAGGGAAGTTGCTGGAAGGAGCCCTGCCCCAGGTCGTGGTTCTAGGCAGACGTTTCAGACAATCCCCAGTCATCCACCAGCTGCTCAGCAGGCCAGTTAATTAGCCTGCCACCCCCAAGTGCTGAAAGCACTCGGGCCGCCTGACACAGCACACTTGCCAAGAGACGCCCACAGACACAGGCAGGTGAGGAGGTATGGGCCTTCTAGCCCTGCAAAGCAGCCAGCTCAGAAACCACCCAGGGAGGCCTCCCTGACAGGCTGGGTACAGGGGAGGGCACAGGCAGCACTTTTTGTCCAGAACAAGAAAGCACAGTCCTCAGGCTCTGCCACCTATAAGCTGGCGACCAGATAAGTTTCTTAACCTCTCTAAGCCCTAGCTTTCCCATCCATAAGGCTTCTGCGAAGATGAAGTGAAATGGCATATGTCAGTCACTGCCCATGGCTGGCACAGGGTAGCTAGCGGCTCGGTGAAGCTCAGCTGTACCAGGTGAATTCTAAAATCAGAACCCGCCAGGAAATCCTCCTTCCCACCTACATACTCACACATGCAACAGTCACTGAGTCCATACTATGTGCTTGGCTGTGTGCTGAGCACTGGAGAAAATGCCATGAACAAAATGGTCAAAATCCCTGACCTCAAAGACCTTCCAGTTGGGAGTGAGTAACCAACAAAATAAATACTATGGTATGTCAGACAAGGTGCCAAGAAGAAAAAGGTAAATCTGAGAAGATAGGCATGAAGTGTAGGGACAGGGTAGCTGAGATTTTGAGCAGGTGCCTAGGGATGGGCTCACTGAGAAGATAACTTCTGAGACAAGAAGTGCAGGAAGTCAGGAAGGTAGCCACACAGACTTCTGGGTGGGGTGGGAGGTAAGAATGTCCCGGGCAAAGGAAACAGCCAGTTCATGTCTGAAAGCTAGAAGAGTTCCTGCCGAGCCAAGACAGAGTCCTCACATGATTTCAAAGACAAAGCGTTTCCCCAACAAGAGGTGAATTAGAAAATTAGATTTTGTAAAAATGCAATTTGTGGCCAGTTTTTCAGAAGGCATGATGTTGACCCTGCTGGTTCTGTGGTCTGCTGTTTCCGGAAAGTGGTCCTTGGAAAACTTCAGCATGTTCATATAGGTTTCCCCAGGTAATTATACTAATTAAGATCAGCAATAGGAATTATAATCACTGTCGTTTTTCAAGACCCTACCATGTGCTGGGCACAATTCTGGAAGCTTTTATATACGCCATTATGATTCCCACTTTACAGATGAAGAAAACGAGGCATAGAGAGATTAAGCCTTTCAACCAAAGTCATGCGGCTCATAAGTGGGAGAGTTGGAGTTCAAACTCTGAAAGACTGGTTCTGGCATCTATGTGCTGACCACCATGTAACTCCCTTAAAAACATGGAAGGGATTATTATTATTAACAAGATGGGGTTGCCCTGGGCAGTTCAAGCTTTCTTGCTCTTCCCCCAAAGCCACGCTGTTTCCCTAAAATGAACACTCCAGAGCTTCCTGTTTAATATTTTGCACTGGGTCAAGTCCTTTTGTCAAGACACAAAATATTAAAGCAAAAAGGTTGCAGACAGAGTACTACAGCAAAGAGATGACCAGAATTCCAATCTCCATTGCAGACAAGGGTGGTTGAGCAAGGAATATGGCAACCTGATGCCACATCCCCAAAGCTCAGTTTCCCCATCTGCCAAATAAAAAGGGATGGAAGGCTTTAAGACCTCTATCAGTCTGTGATCTTAGAGTTCAGAGACAATGACCCTGGATCCTGACCTAAGCCGTAGAGCACATTGTCAGGAGTGATCAACTGACACCCAGGAGGCAGCAGCCTGGGTGAGCTGGCTGTGTGTCCAGGCAGTGGGAGGAGCAGGCCATACTACTTAAGTCCATGGCTTGGGCCAAAAGATGAGTATCATCCCATCTGCCCTCCTGTGTCTGCCAGTGTTGTCCTGTGGTCCGGCCCCACAGGAATGAGGAGGGGCAGATGGTTCTACCCGCCGGTCTACTCATCTGCAGGATGTTCCTAACACAGTGAGTGCTTAGAGCGTTGGGAAAGACCAAACCTGCTGCAGTCTCTCCCCTCCTCCTTCATCCTTCCATGTTCCTTGTAAAATAAGCACTTCCTGTTTTAGGACCTTCTAGTGTATCTTATCATTCAGCCTTTGGGAAAAGCTGATTTTCAGTAGGAAGGGGATATAATAATAATAAGTAATAGTAAAGCCACCATTTACGGACTGCTTTTCTGAGCTATGTGGTTTTTTAAAATGAAAGTAAAATCGACATATAATTAAACTTTTTATTTATTTATTTATTGAG
The DNA here is from genome assembly GCA_963573385.1 of Cacajao melanocephalus. Lineage (NCBI taxonomy): Eukaryota > Metazoa > Chordata > Mammalia > Primates > Pitheciidae > Cacajao > Cacajao melanocephalus. The sequence continues at coordinate 9,868 of CAUYLG010009975.1, forward strand.
ACAGAGTCTCACTCTGTTGCCAGGCTGGAGTGCAGTGGCATGATCTCAGCTCACTGCAACCTCTGCCTCCCAGGTTCAAGCGATTCTCCTACCTCAGCCTCCTGAGTAGCTGGGATTACAGGCACCTGCCACCACGTCTGGATAATTCTTATACTTTTAGTAGAGACCAGGTCTCACCATGTGGCCAGGCTGGTGTTGAGCTCCTGTCGTCACCTTGGCCTCCTAAAATGCTGGGATTACAGGCACGAGCCACTGTGCTCAGCTGAAAATTAACCATTTTAAAAGCATACAATTCAGTGACACTTAATACTTCATAATGCCATGTAGCCATCTCTTCTATGTGGTTCCAAGACATTTTCATCATCCCAAAAGGAACCTGTGTCCATTAAGGGGTCACTTGCCATTCCTGCCCTCTCCTTTGCCCCTAGCAACAAGTAACCTACTTTTGTCTCTCATGGATTTGCCTATTCTGGATATTTCGTAGAAATGAATCGTATCATATATGACCTTGTGTCTGGCTTCTTTCACTTAGCATAATGTTTTCAGAGTTCATCCATGTTGTGGTATTTATCAGTATTTCACTTCTTTTTATTGCTGAATAATGTTCCATTGTATGGATATACCATACTTTGTTTATCCATTAATCAGTTGATAGACATTTGAGTTGTTTCTACTTTTTGGCTATAATGAACACTGCTGCTATGAACATTCATGCCCCTATTTTTTAAACACTTGTTTTCAGTTCTTTTGCGTGTACTCCTAGAAGTAAAATTCCTGGGTCACATGGTAATTCTATGTTTAACTTTTTGAGATGCCATCAACTGTTTTCTGCAGTGGCTGCACCGGTTTCCATTCCCACCAGCATTATGGGAAGGTTCCAATTTCTCTCTATCGTCAGAAACACTTGTTATTTTCAATTTTTTAAAAATTGTAGCCTTCCTAGTGTATGTGAAGTGGTATTTCATGGTGGTTTTGACTTGCTTTTCCCTAATAGACTAATGAAGTTAAGCATCTTTCCATGTGCTTCTGGGCTATTTTTATTTCTTCCTTGGAGAAATGTCTATTCAACTCCTTTGCTCACTTTTTGACTGGTTTATTTATTTTAATCAGGTCTTTTTTATCATTGAGCTCTTTATATACTCTGAATACTAGACTTATCAGATTTATGATTTACAAATATTTATCATTTACAAATATTTTCTCCCAGTCTGAAGGCTGTCCTTCAGTGTAGAAAAGTTTTTAATTTTGGTGAAGTCCAGCTTATCCATTTTTAATTCTGTTGCTTGTGGTTTTGATTTCATATCTAACAATCCATTGCCAAATCCAAGGTCATGAAGACTTACCCCTAGGTTTTATCCTACAAATTTTGTGTTAAGTGTTTTATATCTAATCTTCTCAACATTCTCTGGGTGAATTCCATCATCATCACCATTCCCATCTTAGAGACTGAGGATCAGGGCATTTAAGTTACCTGCCTAATGACACACAGCCAGGCAGAGCAGAGGCAGGGTTTGAATATGTGTCTTCAGCTCTGGAGCCCAAGATGCCTATCATTCAGACACTCAGATCTACCTCCTATTGCCCCTTATACACTCATCTCCAACAATATAGGTAGCGATTCCACAAACAAAATGCTGGCCCCAAAGTTTGAAGGGAAGGATGGAAGGAATGCAGATGTTCCCCCCTCATAGCTACAAGGAGTAATTCTGCTGCCTGGGAGGAAGGCTCAGGTGAGAACAGCCACCTGGTTGAATCCAAGCGGGAAAGTCATCTTTACCTCTCAAAATTTAGCTTTAGGAGACTTTGTTGTTGTGCTTTTCTATTTTCCTTCCTTATAAAGCAGTAACTCTGGGGCAGTGGGGCAACCTTCATGAGCCAGTTCATCTCATCACTCCCCATCCTGGGTGGTTAGGGGCTGTTCTCCTCCCCAGGGAGCATCACATTGTAATCAGTTCCTGACAATGCAGCTCATTCCCAGAGAAGGGGGTAGATGTAGCCCTTTGCATCCTGATTCCTTGCCTTGAAGTTAACAGCAGACCTTCATTTACTGAGGTCTATTATGTACTAAGCTCTGTGCTATGGGGGCCACAGAAATAGGTTTTTCAAGTAGCTCCCAGGCCAGTGAGAAGAGAGAGGAATAGCTGCCATAGTTTGAGGCAGAAGGCAGGATGGGATAGACAGAGATGGATATTAGGAATCGAATGTGGGAATATTCATTTATTCACTAAAAAAATTTTTTATGGGTTTTTCTTATGTGCTAGGTACTCTGTTAGATCTTGGGGATAAAACAGTGAAAAGACAGACAACGTCCTTTGCCTTCATGGGGTTTACATTCTAGTGAGGAAGAGAGACAATAGATAAGGAGTCCATTTAAGATGGGATCAAGAAAAGACTGTATTTGAGCTGGGCCCTGCAAAATGAGTAAGATGTTAATGCATTGACAAGGGAAGGAAGGACATTCCAGACTAAGAGAAATGCATGAACAAGGGCAGGGAAGGATATAGCTCCTTGACATTTTGCAGGTGTACTTGCTAATTTATTTATTATTTAAAACTTTTTTCTTTGCCTATAAACACTTTATTTTTATAAAATTTAGAAAGTACAGACCAAGAAGAAAAATTATCTGTCATTCCCTCTCCCAGGATAATAAATTTCATGACCACGCAGAAGCTGAATTCGTTTGACTTCTCTAACCGCTGGGCCCAAGCATGCTATGCTCAGCACCTGAAAAGCATGTGCTGGGTGAGACAGAGTCTTGCTTTCTTCCAGTGCTGCCTGTCACAGAGAAGATGCTTAGGAGAGCCAAGGCAGTGCATCGAAAATGAAAGTTAATGACTTTGGCCCAATAACTCCTAATCAGATCCACTTAGACTAGAATTAAAGAGAGACCTCACCTTTGCATTTCCAGAGTGTGGCCCACGTAAGTGGGGAGGTGACGTCAGCAGCACAGACTTGGATTCTGAGACCTGGCTCAGCCTCATGTAACTAAGACCTTGGGCAAGTGCTCACCATCTTTGCTCACTTTCCTTCACTGGGGGACTCAAGAACAGGGATTAGACCAACCTGGGAGGTATTTTCAAAAGGAATCAGTGAGATCAAGTCTGTGAAGTGCTTAGCGGGGCCTGACACAGTGTTCAAGGAGGGAGCTTCTTATGCTCTGGACTTACGGGTCGAGTTGGCTATTGACACTGTAAAGGTCCATCTGTACAACTCAGGCATCCAGGACTCACAATCGCAATCCGGAACTGGGCTCCAGACACACCCTCACCTCTAACTCTGCCTGCTCCAGGTCCTTCCTCAAGTCCTCTCCCAGGCTTCACACTGACTCCACAGCCCAAGTCTCTCATGTCTAGAGCCTCTCTCGGGGTCCTGGTCCTGGAGCTCATTTCTACTAAAACTATTTTTCCTGGGCATCCTTATCTGAGCCTAGAGATCTTCAAGCTCCCAAAGACAGCCCCGTGGCCTCCTAGGCTTCACAGAGTGATGCCCAAAGGAAGAATGTGGCTGTGACTTGTGCCAAAACATGAAGAAGAATGTGCCAGGCCAAGAACAACAGGGGCAAATGGGCAGAGGTGCTGGTTCTCTGACTTGCTCATTCACGTTTCATCCATTCAGCATGTACCAAGCACCTACTGTGAGCCAGGCACGGCATCAGTTGTAGCATCACAGCTGTGAGCAAGCACCTTCCCTCAGAGTGTGTACAGCCGGGGGGAGATAGAATGTGAAATATGAAGTTACACTGCAGTGTGATCAGTATTAGGATGGGGGGTATAGAGAGTACCTAGCTGGGCATGAGGCAGGGTGTGTGCAGCCTGGGGAGAAGGTCAGTGATGGGAAACCCCTCAGAAGGGGAAACTTTAAGCTGAGCATGACTGTGAGTAGGTTCCTGGAGGATTTTCTTTTTGAAAGAGAAGGTAAAGTGAGGAAATGAGTTCCAGACTACAGAATGGCCTGTGAAAAAGTCTACAGACAAGAAAGAGTGTGGTCTGTCCGAGGGACTGAATTAAGCTCCATGGCTGGAGATTCAAGGGCCATAGTGAGATGTCTGAGGGCCGAGGCTGGGGACAAAGGTGGGCCTGGCTCACCAAGGGTCTTAGAGCTACAGTGCAATTTTTAAGCTCACAAACCAGGGAGGCAGAAAGCCTAGAATTAATGCCCTCCTCAGCCACTTACTAGTTGTGTGACCTGGGGAAAATGACTCAACATCTCTGGATAGTGATGATGGGAAAACAGAGAAGGGAATAAATGTGAGAACATTACAGAAATAGATCTGCAAGATAACTTCAGGGAACCATATACGTTGGTCCAAAACGTTACATGGAAAGCCTCAGCTTTGCTCTCTAGTGGATGGGTCATCCCCTGGGATCACCACTTAGGATGCAATCTACACTTCCCCTCCACATCCCTGGCCTCCAATCCTCACCCAGTGTGGATCACTGGCCAGCCTTTCTTCCTTTGGCTTCAAGAAGTCAGAAGTGAAAAGAACCAGTTGCACCCGGTCATCCTGTCCCCGGCAATAGCTGGACGTTCAAGAGAGGAGAAAAAGAAGTATCTATGAAGCTGTCAACAGGGAAATTCTGGAACACGGTGAAGAGAAATATTTACTTTGCAGGGATAAATATTACAGAAACAGCCCTCCATCATCCAGTCTCTGGTCTAATATAGATTTCTCATTTCAGGAAGGTGTCCTCATTGCCTGCAAAAGTGACAGCTGCAGAAAGTGTAGGCCTTTTTCAGAAAATGAATAAATGCAAACAAATAAACATAATATATGGAAGATTCTGTCTTACAGGCAGTGGTGAAAATACATGGATTTGAGTTAGGCCTTTGTGGGTGTGTCTTTCAGATCCTCAGTAACCACAGGCCAGTTATCATGCCTCATCAAACCTTAGTTTCCCTGGATGCTGGACAGAGCATAAATAAGTGTCTTTACAGCATGGCTGTAAGGATGGAGTGTGCCCAGGATAATGTCTGGTATTTCATACATGTGGATTCTCTGTCTCATACTCATCTTCCTCTCTACAGTATGAACTTTCCATATAACCAGCAGTTCTGAAATATCTGAATCCACAAGCAGCACCAATCAGCTGCCTGAGCTCCCTGTCTCTCAGGCATAGGGGTGGCTGAGAAATGACACAAAGAATATCAGTAACTGAGCCAAATAGTGTTCACAAAACTCCTCAAGTTTATGGATCACCTTGAACTTAAAGGTGGAATTTAGCCATGGTATCCTTTTGACTCAGAGAGATCTTTACAGACTGGAGGTTATTTGCTTGCCTGTAACAACTGCACATTAAAATGACCACCTTGGGCAGGGCGTAGTGGCTCACGCCTGTAATCCCAGCACGCTGGGAGGCAGAGGCGGATGGATCGCTTGAGACCAGGAGTTTGAGACCAACCTGGGCGACATGATGAAACCCTATTCTTAAAAAAACAAAAAAAAAACAAAAAACAAAAAAAATCCCATAATATTAGCCAGGTGTGGTGACATGCACCTGCAGTCCCAGCTTCTCAGAAGGCCGAAAAGTGGGAGGATTGCTTGAGCCCCGGAGGTTGAAGCTGCAGTGAGCTGTGATGGTGCCACTGCACTCCAGCTTGGGTGACAGAGTTAGATCCTGTCTAAAAAAAAAAAAAAAAAAAAAAAATCTCCTTGGCTAGCTTTTCGTGCTGCAGCCCAGAGTCCTGCGGTCTATCTTAAAGCAGCATCCATAGGCTACTGACATTACAATTTGCCAGTGCAACTGAGAGCAAGCCCAGAGCTCCAGAGGAGAAACACAAAGTTGCAGTTCTTTTCCTCCAGCTACCATTGGGTGCCAGGCCACATCGAGCATTTCGTCTTTAGATGGCGAGACAGCAGCCGGGAGGAAAATTGACACGTCTGCACAGTGTTGTGTACATTGCATGACAGTGTCTTTGAAAAGCACATCTCATTGGGTGCACACATGTTTGCACACAGACATGGTTTATTTTAATGGTGTATTCAAAGCAGGGAGTGGGCTGTGGCAGTCATTTTACTGGCATTAATTTCTGTGGGGAAAAAAGGAAGGCTGTCAATTTATCTCTGTTGGAGAATCAATGAAATTTGAGCTTATTCCAGATAACTATGAAAGGGGTGGTTAAGGGAGCAGTGATGAATGCAGCCCTTTCTCAGGTGTCTTGACTCCTGGGCTCCTAGGAGCAGAGCCTAGCAAGGAACTGGTGTTTTCAAGACTGCTAATTAAGCAAATCTCAAATTCAGAATGTGATCAAGCCACTACCAAAGCTTTCGCCAAAGGACTCTTGAATGAAGAGGGAAGAGGAGACTTCTAATTGTACAACAAATGGGAATCTGAATGATTTGAAAGATTAGGGAAATAGAAGAGTACTTCCAAAGGTTTCGAGGCAGTGTGGGGTAGGAAGAAAAGCTTTAGCCTCAGCCATTGGGCTTTACAGATTTGGTTGCTGTAGGAGTAAACCAAAGTGAAAGGATAGCCACAGAGCCCAGCAATACACTGGGCACATACTAGGTGGCCAGTGCCATTACTAACTTTTTTGGAGATGGGCAAGCAGGGTCTCACTCTGTCATCCAGACTGAGTACAGTAGCATGATCTCAGCTCACTGCAAACTCCGCCTCCCAGGTTCAAGCGATTCTCCTGCCTCAGCCTCCTGAGTAGCTGGGATTACAGGCATCCATCAGCAAGCCTGGCTAATCTTTGTATTTTTTTAGTAGAGGTGGGGTTTCACCATGTTGGCCAGGCTGGTCTCGAACTCCTGACCTCAGGTGATCTGCCAGCCTCTGCCTCCCAAAGTCCAGGAATTACAGGGGTGAGCCACCGCGCCCGGCCCAGTGTCATTATTACTTTTGCTTCTCATTGGTGTGTGTTTCTGAGCAAGTCACCTGGCCTCTTTGAGCCTCTGGCTTCCCCTCTGTGACATGCTCCTGGGGACCGGGGTGGGAGGTACAGAATAGCACACGGTAGGCACTCAAGCGGCGGCTGACCACTGGGGCCCCTGGTTTCTAGGAGACGGCAGGAAGGGAACTGACTCTTGGCTCTAGATTAGAGGGCAGGTCTGGATATTCATGCCCCGCCCCATCTCTCATCCCCTCTCGCGAAGTCTGGTGAGGCACCGCACACAGTTGCTTCTCCAAATGGAAAAAGAATACGACGCCCAGATCAGAGCTCTGCCAAGAGTCTCCTTAGAAAGGCCCAGCAGCTAACACTCTGCCAAGGGCCTGCCAGGGCCCGATTGGGTGGTGAAAATAAAATTACCATCTAATGAGCCTCTTCCTGAGGCCTCAGGGGAGAAACCCAGTGTCAGCCAGCGCAAGGTCTCACATTTTGAGCAATTAAAAGAAAAGCAGGATTCTGTCTTGTGAGCATCTCCAGATATTCCTGTCCACCGTGGGGGTAAAATTTGGGAACAAACGCTGATCCCAGCCTCAGCCCATTCCCCCCGAGAGCGCCCCACCCTCAAGGATCACTCAGGCTGTGCCCTGAAATGTGCTTATGCTTCCCCCTGCTGGTGGCCATCGTCACTGCAACCCCCCCCAAGGCGCCGGCCACAGAATGGGTGGGCCAGGCTTCCTTCTTCCAGCCGCTCATCTTCCCTGGAGGGGGAGGGGAGGGGGATTCAGGTGGGGACGGGCTCCTGGGGCCCCAAAGGCTCCTGATTGCAGAGGCTGCGATTGGTTTCCATGTGTACAGCTGAAGACAGGGAATATCTCTAAAAAATGATATCACAGTAGCAGCTAATATTTGCTCAATATTTACTTAATTTATTAAATATATTTGCTTTGCTTCAATTAATATATTTGATTAATATTTATTTGCAAGGTACCAAGACCCATGCTAAGCATTTTACCTGCTTTACCTCCCTTAACTCTCTCAATAACCCTGTGAGGTAGTTATTACTATTCTCTTCATGTTACAGGAGCCTGAAGCTCAGGCATACTGAAGTTCACACGTCTGGTAACTGGCAGAGCCCAGGTTTGAACCCAGGCAAGCTTAACTCCAGATGTTCCATTACAGTGGTGGTTCTCCAACTTTTGGTAGCATGTGAATCACTTGGGATACATGTTAAAATGACCTATAGACCCTGGATTCAATGGGTCTTGGGTAAAGCCAAAGAATTGGCAATTTAACAAGCACATTGGTAAATTCTGATGTAGCAGATTAATGGATACTACTTCAAGATATACTGCAGCACACGAGGCTGCCTCCCGATCCAGGGGTTCAAGTACCAACCAAGGTGTTCATTTTACTTTCCAGTTGTTATAGACAAAAACCAACTCTGCTCTGTAAAGGTCCCTCTGTGTCAAAAGGAGACCATTACTAAATTCCACTTTCAGCCTCAATATTCATAAACATCTAGCTTAACTGTGATGGAGCTCTGACTCCTGAGTCCTGGTACCCAACCCTGTATTACCAGTAGAGCTGCGTTTGGGGAGAGAGATGGGGGAAGTGACGGAGAGCTGGTAGGGAGGGTGTTGTCCTATTGGGCAGGCTTGAGAAATTCACTTCTTTTCCCTGGTCTTGGTTTATCCATCTAAGCAATGAGAAGATTTCAGGTCTTCTCTAAATTCTGAAAATTCTATCTGCCCACAATCCAAACCTTTGTATTTCTTTTGGTTTCCTGCGAGCTCTCACCAGCAATCAAACTGAGCTATCCAGTGTCCCAGCTTCTACTTTCTGATGGTTCCAGATGGTAAGTTAATTAGGGCTCTGCTGGTAATGTATTTAATACCTTCTTTAGGTAAGTGAGGTGTCTTGGCAGGGCCTATTCCACGTTTTGAAGGTGACATTATTTTAGGACCCAGAGAAAACTCATGGAATTAGATGAATAGACCCGGATTCCATGACTTCTCCCTGATCACACCACCAATACAAATGGTTGGCTCTGAATGGAACTTGGTGATGAAGCAATCCTGTCTTGTAGGTGGTAGTGATGCAGATCTATAGACCAGGAGACGTAAGACCTGGGCTCTGACCCAAGAACTATGGCTTTGGTGCTGGGTAAATCCCTGCCAGCACTGGGCCTTCATTTTTCTCGTTGCAAATGAGGCAGTAGGCTTTGTGGTATATTGCCCCTTTCTTCCTAGATTCTAAGATGTATTAGATCAACCAGCTCTGGGTAAGCCATGTGTCAGAGGTCTAATCCCTAATCAAATGTCCTAGAATCCTATTCTGTTGCTGATTTAGTGCCCTAGCTCCAGGGCTGTCAAAACTTGAAATTGAAAAAAAAAATATGAAGAGTTAAAAATATTAAGTGAAGACCCAGCCCATGTCTCAAAGAGAATGGTAACTGTGAAGATCTTCCCCCACCCTACGGATGCCTGGAGCACCCAGAGATGCTCCAAAAGCTTGAGACCCCAGGGGTTATTCTGCTTGTCAACAAGGCTTTCCACCATCCAAGAGCAAATTTGCCCCAAAGGGTTGGTGGTCAGGCATAACAACTTGGCTCTGTCGTGATTCACCCACAGGCAGGTGCTGTTTTTCCCATATATGGATGTTGCAAGGCTAAATGAGACAATATAGATAACAATGTAGATAACAATATAGAAACACAGTCAGAGCTCTGTAACTGTGGACTGTTGTGATTTTTTTTGTTGTTGCTGTTATTTTTACTAGTCAACCCTTATAAGGATGTCTGTAAAATGGGTATATTACTACTGCCAGGGAAATGGTTGGAAGAATTGAATGCAGTGTGGAGGCATGAGGCCGTCACCCCTGGAGGCTTGTTGCCTGTGTCTCTGGATGGGGTGGCACCCAGACCCATCAATGACAGAAGAGAAGAATAGTCTGAAGTGGAAAAATGTTGGCGACCTCAGCCCCCACCTCCAGGAGCCCCCTTCATCCTCCCCAGGGATGGCAGCCTGGAGCAGTGGACCAAGATCTCTTCTTAGCCAGGTCCCAGTGCCAACCCTAACTCAGATAGATTGGCAGGCTGTGGAGCCTCGGCCAAGTCAATTAACTTCTCTGAGCCTCAAGGGGGTTAAAACAGAGTGCAGGGCAGAGGTCCCATTCAAGGAATTCAATGCCCCAGAGGTATAAGAAGCAAATCTTAGGAAGGGCTTCAGATAGCCACGGGCTATGGAATTTGGGATTCACAGTAATTTAACTTAGATCTCAGGGATTCCCTTAATACATATCTACATTAAACAGAGTGATGAACATAGTTAACTTACTGGTATCTAGTAATATTAGGTGCTTACACAATGCTCACTGATTTACAGGAGAAATTTACTGAAGGTATTATGTGAAATAGCTGATGAAAATAAGGTCAATTTCAAATGGCCTTTGCTATAAGCCTTGGAGTTCTGAATTTCATATACATTGTGTGACGGTTGCGGCCAGCCAACACAAGGGCCAGACAATTTCCTGATTCTCCCAAAATAACAGGTGGGCCCAGCACTGCCCCCCTTCCCTGGTTTCCCGCCCGACTCTCCGTGACTGGTTAGGAGCCTCTACATGCAGACATCTGGCTTCATTCACAGCTGACCACACTGAGCAGTACTGTCGTGTAAACAGAATCAGTCATCATTTTGGTGAAAGTGAACAATCAAAGGAAGAAGACCCTGCACACATTCTGTCTTTTATCTTCTATTGGAAATTCCTCTTTCTGACCTCAGAGACCCAAGCTGAAATTCAGAATCGGAAGGGATGATTGAGGTCATCCACCCAGAATTTGCCAGGTGTATTCAGAAGAGCATTAGTCTTAACGGAAAAAGAGGATCTGAGGTCAGGGAAGTTTGGAAAACACTGCACATATATCCTTTCCTGCCCTTTGAAATTCACTGCGCAGCCAGGCACTTAAACGTCTTGGAAGACTCCTGCATAAAGACACCTGTTCAACTATTTATCTTTGGGACCTCGCCGTTGATGTACTTTCCTCTTGCCCACTGAACGTGTACTGATATGAGCATTTCTTCTATCTGGTCTACTTTATTCATTCCCAGTATAGCCGTGGTTCCTGAAGTCACTTGAATGTGCAATCCATTATCTAGACCAGACACTCAGAAAGATGGAGTAGCTCACTTAAGGCCATACAGCTAATTAATCTTAATAGTCATAAAACCAATATTTGTATAGCAATAAAGCTGATATTTGTATAGTGATTTAGAGTTTTCTATAAACTTACATTCACAGCATGTTGTTTATCAAATATGGTAATAGCTGCAATGTTGTTGAAGGCATACTCCATGTCAGGGCTTTTACAGGTGTGACCTTGGTGGTGCCTCACAGCAGTCCTCTGAGGCACATATTTACCTTGCTCGTTATAAAGTTGAAGATGCTGAGGCTCAGAGACCCTGATTAAAGTGTCCAAGTTCACATAGCTGGCAAATAGCAGAGCCAAGATTTGAATCCAGGAAGTTTGATTCCAAAGCCACCCTCAGTGCCCCACACCCCAATGAGAAATTGTTTTCTTGTAGGCAGGAAGCAGATGTCTCAATAGCTGATAACCTGGGAATCTCAAGGTTTGTCTAAAGCTTGCGATTAGTTATCAGATTTCTCAGGAAACACATCCTTACTCTGTGTGTGTGTGTGTGTGTGTGTGTGTGTGTGTGTGTGTAGAAATCACCAACCACAACATCAAGAAAATGGAGTCTCTTTTACCACTGATTCTGAGCAAAGTAGTGAAAAACAGCTTCAACAAAAAGCTAATTAGAAAGTCATAACTTGGAAAACCACCAAATGCAATTCTGATGAGGATCAAATTTAATAAAAGCACAGCTTCTGGTTCCTGCAGCTAGAGCGAAGCAGGCACGTGAGAAGAATGGGGGAGGCAGACTCAGCTGGAGAAGTTGGGATTCCAGGTACAACAGGCAGCACTCCAGGCTGTCCATTTATCCGCCCCCAGGGGACGAAGGGCTCTTGCAGCTTATGGAGAAGGGGGCTCTGGAGACAGTCACCGGGGGAGACCACGAAAATCAGACCAACCCTGGGAAAGGGAGAGCGCTGGAAGCTTCCGAAGAAAGCAGCTCCCATCCCCACGCTCCTTTCCTGTAACAAGGTTCTTGGGAGTTCCCTTACTGCACAGATGAGAATGGCTTGTCATTAACACTCGTATCAATGGATGCCTCCTGAAGGCTTGAAAATGGCTATTGCCTGTGGGGATAAGCATGTGTCCCCTCCTGCTATTCACCCTCAGCCACCCTGGTTTCATTGCTAGTGCCAAGGAAGGGAAGCATGAATTCAGATTCTACTAGCAGGAGACACATTCTGAACAAATGAAGTTCAAATTAAAATCTCAAAATAATTCATGCTCCTACAATACTTTATAGGTGACAAGATGCTTTCTTGGGCACTGTCTTATTTACTCTGTGCCATAATTCTATTTGGTGGTTGTCTTTACTATACCCACCTGACATCACACGAGAAAAACACAGCTCAAGGGGTTAAATGACTTGGCCAAGGACACAGAGCTTACAATGATGGGGCCATAGGAGAATGGGCCTTTAATTCAGAAAGACCTGGGCTTCAATTCCAGCTCTGTCCATACCTGCCATGTGATCTTGGCAACAATCTCTGTAGCTGAGGCACCTTAGTCTCCTCAGCAGTGAAGGTGGCTTCTAGTATAGGGAACTTTCTGTGTGCCAGGCACTGCGACAAGTAACTGTGGTAGGTGGTTTGCAAGATGGCTACTAATATTTCCTCCCATTCTTGGATGTGCAAGTCACTAATCTCATCAAGAGGAGAGGCCTATGTCTCTTTTTCCTTGAATCTGGGATGGCTTTGTAACTTGCTTTGACTTATGGAATGTGGTAGAAGTGACTGCTGTATCAGCTCCCAGGCGAGGCAGCAAGTTACTGCCTTTTAGTAACTGCTTTTTGTTCTCCTGGTGCCCTGGGCCACCCCCCTGTGTAGGGCAAACACACCTGATAGCAATAACATAAACATACCCTGAGAATGGCCCTGTGTGGCATCCGTATGGGACTTGACTGTGTGTTCTGAGACAGGGAATCCAGGGATGGCCAACATAGACATTCGTTCCTTGTCTCTGAAGAACATCTGAACCACTGGCCTGTCCCATGGAACACAGGCTGTACAGAGGGGCTTGAGGCCCCATGTTTTGGGTCAAGTGAAGGTTGTCAGGTGCAGGTCATTAGGGGAGGGAGTTAAGTGAAAATGCTATATAAACTGTGTGCTGTTTTCACGTGGCTGTGGCTTTTCTGCCTAGCCTGCTGCCATTGGGCTATAGGAAGGTGGTTTGGCTGTCCAGCCCACTGCCACTGGACTCTCTCCCCTGTACAGAAACCCTAGTCAAACCCCGTCTTGTTTGTTGGCTCCGGGTTTCTTTCTCAACCTCTTGAACCTGGTGACTTCCCTATTAAGGTGAGTAGGGGTTTGGCACAACACCATGTAAAACATTCTGACTGCCCTCCTGGAGAGAGAGGCCTGCCAGCCTTGAGCTGCAGTGCCATGCATTCGAGGAAGCCCTCTTGGCTCATCCAGCCCTGCTGGAACTGCCTAGCCAACAGCACATGAGGAAGTGAGGTGCTGTCCCACTGAGCCCTGACCTAATTGCAGAGTCATGAGCAAATACAGAGTTGTTTTGGGTTGGTTTGCAGCGATAAATAACTGAAAACGTGTCTAATTTGCATTCACTTAGTCCTCATATCAACCCGATGGAGAAACTGAGGCACAGAAAACTTAAGTAAGTTACCTAATAAATAACAGAGCAGTCTTTAAATACACATAGGCTAACTCTCCAGAGCCCACGTTTATAAGCACCACGTTATACTGCCCTTTCATAAAAAGAGCAGTACCTTTCAGAGTTATTAAAGAGATTATCCTTCCGCAACACTGGTCCCACAAGAGCACCGTTCTTCCCAAGAGCAGGCTCCACATGACAGCGCATATTCACCAGATCAAGAGCCCATCTGTCATTCTGGCTTGATGCTGCCCTCACGTGGCCACTGACTGGCCAAGCCTTCCGTTTGGGCACGTCCTGACTGCAGCAAAGCAGCCTGAGAATCTGCCATCCCTTCAATCACCCTTTTGATCCCACTTCATGCTTCCAAACTGGAAGTCCAGCCCCAGTTCCGTTCTGCATTCTGTGTGGGTCCCATTTTAGCCAGGCTTTTTGCACTCACTGCTCATAGGAAAGCATCCCACCTGAAGCTCAAGTTGAAGTGTGTCTACATGACCACAGGAGCACTGATAGAAAGCCCCTGGGAGACAGAATGTCCCTGCCTAAGCCATCAGCAGACATTCCATTTCTCATTCAGGGCCCAGAGTACCATCGATTACCCATGAATTGCACAGACAACATTTAATCAAGAGCAGCTGTACTTCAGCAGGAGAAACATTCATGGTAAAAGATTACTTCACAGTGGCTAAAATAAATCAATTCTACAAATAAAACATTCATCTTACTCATATAAGCCATAGATTGTTAGGCTCAGTGGATCTAACAGGTAAGAGTCTGGGTTTGAAAGATAACACCTGGATTCAAATTCTGGCTCTGTCATTTGCTGACTGTGTGACCTTGGACAAGTCTCTTAATCTCCATTGGCATCAATGTCTTCATTTGCAAATTGGCTGCATTAATAGCATGTCTCTGGTGGAATTTAACCTGTAAATTGAATGATATGGCATCTGAGAGCACTTAGTGTCTTATCGAGTGATCAAATAAGCCTGGATTATATTTTCTTTGTTCATTTGCTTATTTTAAAATTCCTTGATTTATTTTACGTTAGAAGCAATGCATGACTATTACAAAAAATTTTGGAATTAGAGAGAATAAAGAGAAAGAAGTAAAGAACTCTGATACAGGGATTTTAAGATCAGGGTCCATAAATCCCCTAGAAGACTGGTAAGAGGTTCAGAGAGTACATGAACTTGGATAGGGAAAAATGACACTCTTATTTCATGTTCTAACCAAAATACAGCATGGGCATTCATTATAAATTTTGGCATCAAATAGCAATAGTTTTAGCTATATAGACAACTTTGTCACTGACAGAAACTTAGACATTTTTATACCACATTTTAGATATTGCACTTAATTTAAAATATTACTGGAACTCATCTCTACTTTTAGGTATAGTAACTATCTGACCTTCTGCTGGATCTTGTTACTTAAGGTGTTAAAAAGAAGCTCATATACTGAAAAGTCATTTTAACATTTTGATATCTGCATTTCAATATTATTGGTTTTCTTTGAAATTCTGTGGTTTATATTTCAGGTATTTAAAAACACTCTGGTAAGCCCATAGGCTCGTCAAGCTGCCAAAGGCGTCTGTGGCACAAAAAGGGTTAAGAGATCCCTGCTGTGGTTCCTTGAGCCAAGCCCATGAGCAGTTCAGATTTTCCTGCCACCCTTGAACTGTTTACTTTGTTCATATTGTTGCAGTCAGGTTGTATAATATAGTTTTGTAGCCTGTGTTGCTAACTAGCCATAAACATATTTTCACGTTGTTTTCTACACACATAATTTTTAATGGTGGCATGATAGTCCATTTTGTTGATACACCATAATTCACATTCCCCCATGGTTTGCCATTTAGAATGGCTTGAATCTGTCACTTTTACAAATGACATTAGGATGACTATCTTCCCTCATAAAGGATCCCTGTATTTCAGATTATTTCCTTAGGCAAGATTCCCAGCGGTGGCAGAGTGAACATTTTCAAGGCTCTGACACCTTCCTGGCCCCTGGGGAGCTGCAAGCACATGGAATCAGGAAGGGTTGAAGAAAAGCGAAGATTTGAAAGGAGGGGGAAAGGGAGGCTAAGGAGGAGAAAGACAAATGGGAGGGCAGGGTCTACCGGAACAGGTACACAGGCTACGACCCACTCCACGGTGTTCAGCCAGGTGATAAGCACGGGCTGAACTCTAGTCAGGCTCTGCCACCAAGCTGTGCCCTCAGGCTGGGACTGGGGCCGGGACTGGGTGGGCCCAAGGAAGGTACATCCTCTTCCAGGCACCGTGGGAACAGAGGACTTCACAATTGCTGAGAAGTTCACTATTGCTCCCTGGTGGTGGCATCTCCTTGGGATCTCCAGGACATACAAACCCCACACCCTCAGAGAATGCTAGGAAGAAGGAGCCACATTTTCAGCCTAGAGGCCCTGGACCTTTAGGATCTGGGAAGGCAAAAATGTGAGGAATGTTTACTTCCAAAACACCTAATAAAACATAAACATTGACCTTCAATAGGGCCTTCCATGTAAAACTTGTATGGGTTGGAGTTCACTGCTGTTTGTTCCTTCTCATGAATACACAGTGATTGGAGTGGATGCTGTGACGAGCTGCCCAGAGCCCCAGATCTGGGAGTGTTGGCTGCTATTGGTTCATGGCTAGTCCCTCCCCAGAAATCGCACTTAATGAAGGAGCTGCCTTGCCCAAGGTGATAGCCCTTGCCTGACCTATGTGGGAGTGCCCAGGCCCGGCCCGCTTACCCCAGGGGGAACCACGCTGCTGCTCATCCCAGCCCTGGAGCTGCCCAGGGACCAGCGGAGGTCTTTGTCATGCAAGTATCATGGTCCCACCTCTCCCTCTGCTGGCTTCTGCTTCCCTGCCTATTGATGGCATTTCCAGGACATGCCCCAATTTCCTGTACACGGATCCCTGTCTCAGAATCCATTTCTCAGGGAACCCAATCGAAGACAGTCACATATCTTTGTTTATTCAAAACTGAGAGAAGAAATAAATTATTACAACACATTGGTAGATAAGATTTTTTTTTCCAAAACATGGTATCTATGAGATAGAAACCCAATTTTAAGAAATGTCCTTGCTAGCAAAAACGTCACCACCATAAACACCCATCTAACCCTCATCCTTACCTAGTCCCTCATCTTACAGACGAGAAACAGAACCCAAGAGGGCAAGTGGCTTGAAAGTCACAAAACTATAAACAGTGGAGCTAGAATTCAAAGCCAGACCGGGAGGGTTTCCATTTCTTGAGGCTGCTCTTGAGACAGAGTCTCACTCTCACCCAGGCTGGAGTACAGTGGCACAATCTTGGCTCACTGCAACCTCCGCCTCCTGGGTTCAAGTGATTCCCCTGCCTCAGCCTCTCAAGTAGCTGGGACTACAGGCATGCGCCAATACTGGCTAATTTTTTTGTCTTTTAGTACAGACAGGGTTTCACCATATGGGCCTGGATGGTCTCAATCTCCTGACCTCATGGTTCACCTGCCTTGGCCTCCCAAAGTGCTGGGATTACAGGCGTGAGCCACTGCACCTGGCCGGGCAACCCATTTTCTAACAAAAGCCTAAGCTAGGAGGCAACGCAGAATAAAGGTGGCCAGCGGGAACTAATTCTGGGTCAGAGCCTTCTAAGGGCCTGAAATCGTGCTATGACATGAGTAGGGAAGAGCTGGGCAACAGAGCCTGGTGTCTCCCCCAAAGGGTTAGATACTTCCTGCTCTCCAACATCCAGAGATAAAGCCTAAACTGTAAGGTTGGCTGAGTGTGGTCACTGGCGTCAGACAGCCCAAACTCAGTCCCGGCTCTGCTGTTGGCTAGCTGTGTGACTTTAGGACAATTCATTTATTCTGAGCCATGCTTTCCTCATTTGTCAAATTAAAATTCTAAATTCGAATTACCAGAGTTGCTTTCTGAATAAAGTAAAAGCCTGCACAAAGATGTCATAGCACGATTTCAGGCCCTCAAAAGTCTCTAACCGAGCATTAGTTCCCTCTGGCCACCTTTATTCTGCGTTGCCTCCTGGCTTAGAGCTCAGAATTTCAAAAACAAAAAAGGAGGGAGAACTCTCACAGCTTTTCAGTATGAAATGCTCTGTCCCCTTCTCTGATTGCCAGAGGAACACAAACCAGTCTCTCTTTCTACAGGGCATGAAGCCCTTTGAATCCACCCGCAGTGCCTGGGAATCTGAGCTGCCTGTCCAGTGGCTCAGCCCAAACTCGCCAGCAGAGGGCAGCACCATTCTGCTAAAAGCCCACGAGGGGTTTGCCACCCTTCTGGGCCTCCACTATCTGATGACTTCCTGGCTGGCACAGAGAGGCTGGTGCTGCCTCTGTGCCTCTCCTCAGTCCGGTCCCTGGAGCTCTGGCAGCTGTGGTGTGTCTCCCTAGAAAGGGAACTGCCAGACCCGTTCTGGAGCAGCCAGGGCTGGATTCAATTTGCAATGCTGAGGCACATTTGCGTGTGCGCTTCTGTTAAATACACCAGTTTGTTACAAACAATACTTCCCAGAGGTAGAGATGCAAACCAGGCTGAGGCCACCAGCAGCCCAGGCTCAGCATTTCCTGGGCATTGAAAATTGGCTGGTCAATGCCTTCCCTGGCTTGTCCTGGGAGGATGGGAAGGGGAGAGAGGTGTGTGTGTGTGTGTGTGTGTGTGTGTGTGTGTGTTCTGCATTACTGTATATTGGTGCTCAGATGAAGGCTCTGAGCCCTGGGTGGGCAACTCCAAGAGGGAGGATGGACTAAAGCAGGGGTAGGCCTCCATATCTCTCTTCTTCCTTCCTAAAGGAACTGGGACAAACCCCAAGAGCAGAATCCTCACATTTCCCCTGACTTCAAGAGCCCTGATCAAGACAGTGAAATTAAAGTGACAAGCCCAAGATCAGGGGTGGGACTGTTGACCTCCTGTATCTCTGGCTCTAGATTTTCAGGAATTTGGAGGCTTTCTAGACAAAGATTCTGGCTTGAAGGTCCATCTGGAGCTGGAGATGGGGCCATGCATTGAAAGAGTGCTGTCCTCCCCAGAGTCCTTCTGAGTCCGGCTCTTGCAAGGGACCAGGAATGCCTCTCCTCATCAAGGGACATTTTCCTGCACAAATGTATCCACAGAGAGCATGTTATACAGCCATGCTGAGACTGGAGGCAGGGCTGCAAAACCTGCCTTCCTTTTCAAAACTCCACAATTGCAGAGGAGAAGAAAAAGAATTTCAGCTTACACGTTCATTTCCCTGCCTTGAGAAGGACGGTCTTAGCAGCCCCATCCAACCCCCACCCACAGTCTCTCACAATGCAATGTTAACGCTAAAGAAGTAAGCAAATTCCTCGGTGGGTGGAACTGCTGCCCAGGAAACAGCCCCTCGGAGAGAGCTACTTTAAGGCAGAAAATCCTCACAGCACGCCAGCCAATGAATACTGTTCAGCTCTTTTACACCACAGCGCTGAAATAATCTTTTTTTCACTTTCTCTCCAAAATGCCTGTAATGTCTGTGAGGCTGAATAATTTGTGGTCCTGCTGTCCTTCATGTCACAGAGTGGTTCCACTTAATGTTGTTCCATGGCCTTGTGACAAATGGAATTTTTCTTGTGTTCTTTGACCCAGATGGGATTCAGGCTGGGGAGCTTCTGCTCAGTCTGGGTGGGATGGGAGAAAGCTGAGGAGGAGGGGAGAGGGTGGCTCCTGTGCTGGTGGCCCCAGGGCTTAGCAAGGCAGGCCCTGGGCTCCACGCCCCTGAGCCCTGTTGGAACAGGCCCTGGGTTTCTGGGAATTGATTCAGAAAAGTGGAGAGCAGCAGAGTGAGGAGGCTGAACACTCAATGACTGTAAACTGTGAATTCCCTGCAGACGCCTCACACACCTCCCCTCTGGTGGCTCCATCTGTTCATGGATTCCCAGTGACTCCAGCTCTTGCTCTTCCCAGCCCCAGGCGCTGCAAAGAGGCAAAGGAAAGGCAAAAGGCAATGAACTCTTTCCCCCGCCCCTCCCTGCCACCTACACCCCAAGAGGCTCTGCCCTGTCTCCCAAACTGACCAGTCTTGCTGCCCTCTCCAGGGGCCCAGGCCACCCCAGGCTCAGGCCTGGGCATCCATAGAGCACAGGCCTCATCAATAATTCACTGCCTCCCCTACCCTCCTCAGACAAAGGGAAGGGAGCCTGCAGGCCTCAGAAGCCTCAAGACCCCAGGGCTGCAGTCAGGGAGCTAATGTCCTCTTGAAAGGAGAGGAGATATGGAGAGAGAGAGAGAGAGAGAGAGAGAAGAGGAGAGGGAGGGGCAGAGAGCAAAGAGGAAAGAAAAGGAAGGCAAATAAATCCCACCCGGGATAACCATTCTAGAAGTTGGTGTGCTCCATGCGTGAAATACGCCACATGTGAAATGCACTATTCTGAAAGAACTAACCATTTTTCTCCACTGCTATTTTACCATAGAAAAGAGAGGAAGCAGGACGTGGCTGGGTTTCACAGACTATTTCTTCACAGTTTCTTATTCTGTTTTGACAAGACATCTGCTTAAGCTACTATTCTGAACCATGCGGTGTATCACCTCCGTCAGCTTTGCCGGTTCCAGTGTTCTGCAGCATAACAGAGAGGGAGCTGACAGGGTGCACACCTGGTGGGCTGCAAGGCCAGGAGGGAGGGGTGGAAGCAGGGCAGGGGGAGGCCTGCCGGCAGGCTCAGGCTGGACAGCAGCCACCTGGGTCCACCACGCAGCAAGGAGGACTTGCCACAGTACCCAGGGGATGTCCCTTGACCACTCTGAGGCTCAGCCTGGTCTGCAGATCCCCTCCTCACAGAGATGATTCATGGGACTTTAAGAAGAGAACACGTGGTCCTGAGCCCTTGGTACTTACAGTGTGGTTTGCATAGACATGGAACTTGATCTCAATGACAAGTAAGCCTGCCAACCTGCACATGTTCTTGCATAAATTGCAGTAAAGAAAGGGATGGCGCTGGAGAGCAGACAGGCCCCGAAATTGGGCTTAGCTTGCAAGGGTTCTTGGCTTCCCCCAGGATAGCATGCATGGGCAAGCTGGTGGTGGGGTAAAAGAAGAGAGCTAGTTTGAAATGGCAGTGTCACAGCTCCATCAGTCAGCGACAGCTCCTGCAGAGCAGGGCCCCCACATAGGCAGTGTGTTGAGAGAGCCCATCGGAGCAGGTTTGCAGTCATCTTTATACCTACTTCTCATTTTGTGAAAGTTACAGGGTGGTTTATGTAGAAATCTCTAGGTAACTCTTGGGTTGTTGGGCCATTGCCATGGAAAAGGGCAATAACACCCATTGCTTGGGTGCTCCCACAGCAATGGTAAACTGACATGGCACACTGGTGGGTGGGCGTGTTTTATGGAAAGCTGCTTCCACCCATCTCTGTTTTAGCTAGTCCACAATTTGGTCCAGTGTCCAAGCCCCATCTCCAGAGTTGAGTCCTGCCTCTTACCTCGATGGGAGTGGGCAATATCACAGGGCCCATGTGGGAAGCCACAGCATCGTGGTCATCCATTAGCAAACATTCACTGAGCCTCTGAAGAGGTGGCAGTGAATATACATACACAGCCCCTTTCCTTGTACAATGTTGCTTGCAGACCATTGAGCTCCAATCTCCACTCCAGAATCCACCCTGTATCTATCTGCCCTTGAGCAAGTCCCTTGACCTCTGTGGGCCTCAGTTGCTTCATCTATGAAATGGAAATTGCCAATCCCAGACTCATGGAATTACTGGGAAGATTTTGTGAAGTTTCAAGTATTAGGGTTCTAGCACAGTGCCTGTATACAGCATGCACTTAATAAACGTGCCTTCCCTTTAACTTCTCATTCCTTAGAAGACGGGGCATTGAGGAGCTCTGGAAGGAACTGTGGAGTTTCTCAGCTGATCTTCTTCATATGGCCACTGTATTAAATGAGCATCAGAAATAGCTTTATTCTCTTTCTTTAAATATTGTTTTGTCAGATTTCCCTTTTTTGTTTCTAGACAATATCTCAAACAGGTCCCAGAGTTTTTCTGGTTAACTCCAGGTATTAGAACAATCTCACTTTCAGGCAATAAAAAGTCCAGTGCAATCTAAATCAGAACTTGCATTTCCCATCCACCTCGACTTGTGTCCTCTCTCCCTGGCTGAGGTACAAGCTGTGGGGCTCAAGGCCAGCAGAAGTCTCGGGAGGTTGGCTCCTTTATTTTGTTTTCCCTGCTCCATCTCCCCTTCTTTTGCTCTCTTGTTAATGGGCCCCTCCAGAGTGAGGGCTGGGCATGGGGAGTGGCTGTCAAGAAAAAGCAGATCCTTACTAGATTCACGTTCTTGTCATCTAGTCTATGGTGTCCTTGGTGGGGCAGATGACCCAATGCTCGTGGTGGAGTTTGATTTCTTGGGTGATGTCCACTGGTGCCTCCATGCTGTAACATGAGTGAGATCTCTCATGCCTCCTCCTCTGAGCTGCCCTGCAGCACAGCATTCCTGTGGAATTCTGCTGCAGGAGTCCCCTCACCCTGGCAGGCAGGCATCCTTCTGAGCTGAGGACCTTCTGAGATGGCTTAGCGTGGCTCCCATCAGCTGTCCACTTTCCACATGATTGGCAGGAGGGTTGTGCTGTCTCCTTGCTCTGTAATCAGAGGCATCTCCTATCTCCTTCCAGCCAGTGCCTCTTTTGCATCAGACACTGCTTGAAGCCCCAAGCTCCTGGGGACACTTGTCATTCCATCCCAAGAGAAAGCACAAGGTGGGGGAGTGGTACTCTGATTTCCCACAGGGGCAAGTTAAGCCTCCAGCTGGGAATAGGATTTCACCCTCCCTTCTTGAAGGCAGCCTCCTGAGTGGCTCCAGGAGGATCACCTTTCTTAACTATCCCAGTTTTCCTTTCTTCACTCTAGAGGTAGGAGCCCCAGGACTGCTCTTGGTCACCTCTTAGCCAGTCTGCTAAGGATGGCCCAGGCCCTATTTTTAGAATGTGTGGACACTCAGCCTCAGCTTTGGAACCTCAGCCATATTACAAGACAATAAGAAATGTTTTTCTTAGTATCCTGTTACAGTCAAAAAAAGAACGACTCTTGGTCCCAAAAGCTGAGACATTCACCTATTTAGGGTCTAGATGATCTTCAAACCCCTCTCCCTCTGGGAAGCAATAATCTGAAAGAGACTCACTCTTACCTTTCTTATCTGTAACCCCAGCTCAGACAACAAAGGAGAGAATGAAGAGAATCTGTCATCTGTATTTAATACACAAAATTATCTTATCTTTGAAAAGTTTACAAGTTTAAGCACTGACCTTGACAATGTTTTAAAATTTGCTATTACTCATGGATGGCAGGACATCGGTCAAGGGCACACTCTTTGGTTGTGGGCTGGATCACATGGTTCATAAACCCCCCACTTTCCACTAACCATCAGTGTGACCTTGGGCAAATGACTTGAAATCTCTCTGCCTCAGTCACTGCACCTGTGAAACGGAGGTGAGCACAGGCTCTCCCTCCTAGGGTGTGTGAGTACAGGTCTCTTAAAATAAAGCCTGACACACTGTAAGGGCTGTGGAAAGGTTTGCCAAGTGAAGGGTAATAACAGAATTCTCTCTGTCTGATTTTCCTTTGACGACTCACATCTTGCTGTTTCAGGATTTTGCTTTCATTGTTGTGCTCTTTCTTTAAGTGTCTTTCTTTTATGTTCATCTGTGAACTGCTCTTTGGAGATACCCATTACTGACAGCCATGAAATTGTCATGCAACAGACATCATTGCTAAACCTATCCTATCAACCAAGATATTTAAGGAGGAAAGATGGCAGCTGCAGGGTCAGGCCCCCTGAGTCTGAATTCAACCCTGTTACTCACCAGCTAGATGATTTGTGGCACATTATTTTTAACCTCTTGCAGGCTGGGATTCCCCATCTGTAAATCACCTTTACCCATCCTTCAAACATTTCTGAGGGCCCACGAAGTTCCAGACATTGAAACTTTAACTATCCCGACTGCAATTGCTTTGCTTTAATTAGTATGGAATTGGAAACCAGAAACATCTAAAAATTCCAGCCCATGTCTTATAGTAAAAGTGAGTTCTCAGATCCTTTATCATTATTACCACGATTCTACCACTATCATCGTCATTATGATGACTTCCCTGAAAGTACAAGTCTTAGAGCTCAGGAGAATGGATGAGAGGGGGTCCTACTTGTCCCCCAGGCTCTCAGCCCCCACTCTCTTCTATTAGTAAAGGATCCCAAAGTAAGAGAAGATGAAAGAAAAACTAGAGAGACCAAAACAAGAGGTAGAGAAGATTGAACGTGCAAGCCAGCAGCCCCCTCTCTGTGCCTGGTTACACAGTGTGCAGAGTGAGGAAGTACTTCAGGCACCTGCAGCCAAGGGGGGACAGAAAGGAGCCGTGGTGGGAGAAGGAAGAAAAGGAAAAAAAATCAGCTTCAATGAAGGGATCCAGAGTTTGCAATTAGAAAAACCAGAAGAAAGCTATTTTGATGTCAGCAGTTTTGTGTTTCATAGTTAAATCCTGCTTTGATTTGGCATTACATTTGGGGGTGAGTAAGAGGTACCCAATATTTCCAGCATCTCTAAAGCTCTATCTGCTGGGTCTGCTCCTGGCCCTCCGCTGGGCTCTGCAGATTGCTTCACAGCAGCCCTGGCTACTTCAAGGAACAACTGCTTTCCATTGCCTAGAGAGCTGGCCTCCAGAGTTACAGTGGGGTCATCAATGTCTGGGTCAGCAGTGTTGCTGTGTGCAGGGCAGGGGAGGCTGCCGTTGGACGTGGGTACACAGGGACCTCCCCCCATGTCGATATTGAAAGGCAGCAGGACACAGTTCCTGTGCGGCCCCTCTGATTCTGTGCCTGCCATTCTGAAGAGAGGTAAAGAGGCTACATCTGAGCTTCCAGAATCCAGGTGTCCATAGTGACCTAAACTCCAAGTGACCGTCTCCCAGACCCTGACCTAAAAATGAGACAGAAGTTGTCTTGCTGGCAGAATCCTAAAGGTTCCTTATTTTATATGAGAAAATGTTTGCAGCTGGGGGTTAGAAAGTGCCATGTGTTAGGAATGTAGCTTCATGTCTCAAGAGGAGAGAGATGGAGAAAAAAGAGAAAAGTGGAAAGTAAAAACACTAAAATGGTTACATGTACTTTTAGGGAAACTTAAGAAAGAGTGCATGAGAGAGAGTGTGCTCAAAACCTGGGAAATAAAATCTTTTCTTACATTCTCCAAGGCAGTTTAAATAATAGAGAACACCCCCAAACAGCCTAGGGTGATTAACACTGGAGTTTGAACATCAGAGGGTGGTTGCCATGGTGACCAGGCCTTCCTTCTGTACACAGCCCTCCATTCTTCATGAGGCCGCCCCACCCTGCAGGTGGCTTTGGAGAGCTGAGGATTCCGCAAAGGGGCAGTGGAGGTGGCCGCACTGCCCTGCTGCCAGGCTGTTTCCTACCTTCCTGCAGCAGCTCAGCCTCTGCCATCCGGGCCCCCTACCCAGGGCCCAGCAGGGCCCACCATGAGGCCTCCATTGGTCACAGCCACCACGGGACCCCCACCAGTCAGTCTCGCCCTCAGCAAGGCCTCAGTGACAAACCAGCTAGGGTTGAGAGAGGGAGCCTCTGAGCTGGAGTCCAAGCTTCCTCTGCCATCTGCTCTTCAGAAATCCTTCAGGCCTTGTTCAAGGCCCCAAATCAAAGCCTCATGGGGATGTTTTCTTAAACTTTCTTCAGAAAGTTTAAGATTTTACTTTCTTGAAGTTGGGCTGCATTTAAAGCTGCCCTGGGCTGCAGGTTGGACAAGCTCGTCTTAGGTGATTTCCCTAGTGCTTAGTTTTCCTAATATTTCACCAAGTGTTTAGTACCCTGCAGGAAATAAAATGCACCACTGCTTTCCTGATTCAGCCTACTCACTCCAAGCTCCATTGTCTGATGAGAAACTGACTCCCAGTTGCTCCATGCCAGTCCCTTAAGTAATGAGGCTTCCAGGCAAGCTTCCCAGCTCAAAGGGACACTGGCCTGTACCTTCTTCCTTTCACCATCCACCTGACAGTCTTCCCGCAGGAAGGGAGCCGTCTTTGGAGGCCACATCCAGACAAATGTCAGTCTCTAAACCAAAGAGGCTTGGAGGGAAAAAGAGAGCACTCATGTCATGAATAATTCAGTTGGCTGCCTTGCCCAAACCAAGCTTCCCTGGAGGCAGTGTGGAGACACTAATCTGCCCACCTTACGAAGCTTATAGCAGTTGCCAGTGAGGCCCGGGTAGCAGCTTGGCCCTCCTGTGAGTGCCCAATAATAAATGCCCATATTGGCGTGGAGGGCTGTGGCATACAGCAGGTACATAAGAAATGGATAAGAACTGTGAAGCCAGAGCAGCTTCATGGGAGAAAAAGGGTCTTTGATTAAGGCAACTGCTCAACTCCAATGCACATTTGCTTTGCTGCCTCCAGGACTGAAAGCAGGGAAGAGAGGTAGAGAGTGGGACATTTACATCGGCCCAACCATGCGCTAGGTGTCCCACATACGTGGAGACAAGATGCCCTTGCAACATTTTGGTGAAGCAGGTACTGTAATTCTCATTCCTTTACTGTCTTTCAAGGAAATTAGGCTGACAGAGAGTTTGGAAGATTTGCCCACGATCTTAATAGCTAGTGAGTGGCAGCAGCAGGCTCACTTCTAGCTTCAGCTGGCTCCGAAGCCGAGGCTCGTTTTGTTATGTCCCTAACTCCCCCATTACTTTATACGCTTTCTGCTCACTGTCTCCAGCAGGATAAGGTGGCCAGGTAAGCAGCCAGGGGGTGAGGAACTCAGAAGAGGCTATACAGTAAACCCCGTTTCATCCAGAGGCTGAATTCTCTCCCCTACTCCAAGCTGTAACATAGACAAGCATCCGAGGGTGGAACATGGCCTAGCTAATCCCTGCCTAACTTTAACTTCCCATGTGTGGAATATGGACTCCAGGGAGGCAGAATTCATCTCAGGCCTCAATGCCTCCTCAGGTCTCGAGACGTCAAACTCTGCTAACCGGGGTGCTGACCAATAAACCTTGGGGATGTGAGATTTGAACCTGACCTTTATTATGGCCTGAGTCTATACTGTCACCCTTGAAACCTGTGTCTGGCTTACAGCACGGATCCCATTCTGCTGGTATTGGAAAGATTCATAGTGGAAAGAACTCAAGATTAGAGTCACAGAGTCTAATCAAATCTTTGACTCAAGATTAGAGTCAAAGTCAAAGTCCATCTCATTCTCATGCTCTTTTGATCACTTGGTTTTGATGGACGTCAGTTCTGCCAACATCCTTGCTACTTCGAAGAAGTAGTCATTCATACACTCAATAATTTTTCAGCAATCAAAGATTTATTGAGCACTTACTATGTGTCAGGCACAGCATTAAGAACCAGACACCCATAAGATGCTCAATAGTGTTATTTGAAGGAATACAGTGCAAATCATGTCGTTGTAGTAAGTATATATTCACAAGCTTTGGCCAGGAAGAGCAAAATAAGTAGTTTACATTTGAACAATACATTTCATAAGGCTACTGAGTGCACTCATGTTCATTGTAATAGTTAATGGATTTTCCTCAGCTCAAACTGATAGCATGGTTTCTCTAGAAATAGTTGGGGAGCTGCAAGAAGAGGAGGAGGAGGTGACGTAGAGTACTTGGTGCAGTTGGGAGGTCAGCCTCAGAGTTAGCCAAATGAGACAAGAGAGGGCAAGGAACAGAAAGAGAAGTAACGTTTGAACACCTACTATGAGTGTCTCATTTAACCCTGAATGATCTATGAAAGGAGACAGGTATTTTCATTCCTTTTTTATAGAAAAAGGAAGCCAAGCTCAGAGAGGGTAGCTAACTTGGACAAAGTTACACAACCAAAAACGGCAAAATATCTGACTCCAAATAGGGCTTTTAAACCCCTATGGCATTCTGAACCTTTCCCAAAAGAGGAAGATAAGGAGGACAGCTGTGTCAGTGGGATTAGGTGAGATTTGTTGTGATAAGAGAAAAATAATAGATATGGGAACATGCAAACAAACATAAAAAGCCCAGTGACATTTCATCCATGATAGCAATGATTACTGTTACACTGGTTGGCAGCACACATCAACAGTTCAAGCCATAGTTTCCGGAACTTCACAGATATATTTTGAAAGGACTTCCAGCAGGAAGCCCAAACTTCCAAAACAGGAAGATTGACTACCATACCAGGCAGTCATTTTTATCTTTATTTTATAGACAAGGAAACTGGGCTACTCAGAGGTTAATCAATTTGCTTTAAGTCACCCATATCGGAAATGGCTGAGCAGGGATTTGAATCCAGGGTCTTTCTGACCTTCAAATTTACGTTGCTTTTTATGGTCCTATTCTAAAGATGACCAAGGATGGATGAAGGAACTCGTAGAATCTCAGAACTTGGAAGAGATGATAAACTGTCTCTAATCAGACAGTTCTCAAACTTAGGTGATTAGACCCGTGCTCAACTAGTGACATGGAAACCTTATTAAAGGGAAGTGGGCTTAATTCCCAGTCCAGGAACCTGCCTTCTCCCCTGTGGCAGGAGAGGCACCCAGGAAGCGGCAGGGTTTCAGGTGAACAGGAGAGCAAGGAGTGCTCACAGTCTGAGTCAGGCAGACCTAGCTGTTGCCTTCTAGCTCAAGACCTTTTACAAACTTCCATGTTTCCTGAATCTCAGTTTTCTCACCGGTGGAATATTATAGACAACACTAGAGATACTCATTGAGTATGTGTTTAGGGTCAAAATGATCTTGATTAGAGTGACAGCTCTGCTGGTAACCTTGGCTAAATTAAAACCTCCGGGTGTTTGGAGTCCTTGTCTCTAAAATGAGCATAATAAGAACAACTTCATGACTTATTACAATGAAATGAGACAGTATATATGAAACACCTTAGCACAGAACCTGACCCCTAGTAAGTACTCCACCAATGTTAGCTATTCTTACTCTAGGCAGCAGAGCAAAGTGCTTAAGAGCTTGGGCTCTGGAGTGATCCTTCCTCAATTCACCAACTCCATCACTCACTGCCTTGGGGCCATGAACAAGTTCCTTAAACCTTCTATGACTTGTTTCACTCATTCCGAACAATGGGGATAATAGTATTATAATATCTACCCTAGAGGGTTATTGTGAAGATTAAATAAGATGTGCATGGAAGATACCTAACATATTGGCAGGTGGTGAGTGTTCCTTAAAGGGTACCCATGATTAACTCCATATGGGATCAAAGTTGCCAAGAATTGGACAACAGCAGTCAGGTCTGCGCAGTGAGAGAGTGAGCTCCCCGTCTGTGGCTATGCTGGGCCAGAGGCTAAAAGACCATCTGTTAAGGGTGGGTGGAAGGGATTCCCATACGAGGTCCATGGTGGGGTTTACTGGCCTCTATGACTCTGTCTTTTCCATGCTGTGACTCTCAGTTTGAATTAGTAGAGAAGACACTGACTCATCAGTGCAGCAAATCAAAAGTGGAAAAATTACTTTCTAGCTTAGTTTTAAAAATCAAAGCCCCTTTCCAGCCAAAGGCAATTACAGTCTGATCCACAGTAAGGCAGAAGCATATTTCAATTGAAAAATGGCAGCTTCCTAGCCATTGCCATATGGAGCCGGGACACCAGGTGGCCCAGGGCTGAGACCAATCACAGGGTCCAATTGGAACTAAATAAAATGACCCCCTGGAGGAAATGGCTCCAGCGAGGCCCACAAATCCCCATGACATGTCATTTTGGCATGTCCCATATCAGCCTGGGCCTATACTCAGCCTGATGCCTGAGGCCCTGTCCCTTCTCTCACGTGGGACAAAAAGATCAGGGGCCTCAGCTGTGAGTACATCCCCTGTGTGGGAGGAGGAGACCACAGGCACAGTGGAGGAGTCCTGGCCTCAGCCTGCTGTTGTAGAGGGCCCCAGGGACAGCCAGAATCACATGGCTGTCATTTGCCAACCATCGGCTGGCAGTTCCCAAAGATGGGCCACACGGCCCAATGCCTTCTTCTATATTAAAGCTCTCACCCCTTGAATTTCAGCTCCATCCCAGGACAATCATTTCAGCACAGCCATTCTATCTCTCCTCTCCTGTCTTCTAGAACAATTTGTCTTCTCCCCTGCCATGGAAAAACAGGTCACATTTTTGGTAGAAAAGGTGGGATAGTAGATGCTGGAAGATGGAGCCATGTGCTGTTGTTACGATTCCCTTGACAGCCACCCCAAATCCAGAGCAATGGTCAACTCATCTGTCTCCACTTCTGATTCCAGTGGTAGTGAATGCAACAACCAATCATATGTATAACTTCCTCTAGATAGCATCCCCCCTCCTCATAATAATATAGTTTAGCATTTAACAAATCTTAATGTGTTTTATGCAAACATTTAAAAAGACGAATACTTGAGAAGTACCAAGTTAAGCAATATTAACAGGTGCCTTTCCTGCAGGATTTCCCAGAATTTTTTTCTTTTCTCTTCTCTTCTTTTGTATTCTCTTCTCTTTTCTTGTCTTGACTTCTCTTCCCTTCCCTCCCCTTCCCTTCTCTTCTTGTCTTTCTTTTTGGAAACAGGGTTTTGCTCTGCCACCCCAGCTGGAGAGCAGAGACACAATCACAGCTCACTGCAACCTTGCCTCCTACTTTGTGATCCTTCCACCTTGGCCTCTCAAAGAGCTGAAATTACAGGCATGAGCCACCATGCCTGCCCAGAGCTTTTAAAAAATAAACCAAAGTGCATTGGGAATCTCCAAGAAAGGGATTGGGTCGGGGGAGCAGCTACAGCATGTTCCAAGCTTTGTCTCAGAGGGTCTTGAAGGAAACACACTTTGGGAAACTAGCAGAACTTGGAGCACGGACTTTGGAGACTAATAGTCCCTGCGGGGCGGGGTGGGGGGTGGTGGGGAGGGTTGGAGGGTTAAATCTAGGTTCTGCAACTTACCAGGTGGGTGACTTACTTTAGGCTGCATTTTGCTGCATTTAATGGGAATGATTATAGTTACCTTGCAGAGTCACCATGTGTACTTGCAGTTAAATGCACAAAGGTATATAAAATGTTTAGTGCCTAGGAAATAGTAAGTGGAGAATAAATGGTTGCAATTCTTCCTGTTGATGCTGTGACAATTTTGTTGTGAAGAATGAAATAGAGAAGGGCCCTTGGGCTTGTCTTTAGAAAGAGTGAGGAGCAAGGAGGAAAGGAGCTAGAAGACCTTGACGGCAGCCAGTCTTGATGGGACGTTGGGAGCAGCTCAGGGACAAGTTGCCACTGAAGGTGGGTGGTGGCAGCCACTGCAGGAGAGGAAGGCAGGCGGAGCCCCCTGGCTCTGCAAACTAACAAAGAAAAGGCTTTTGGGGCTCAGTCTGGCCCTTCAGGGATGGTGGCTGGGAATAGCCAATCGTGTTTACCCCCTCCGTTGCTGGGAACAATTGTCCCTCTCAGTCAGCCTATTGTCTCCAGTAAAGCAGGCACATAACTCCCATTGGCACTGATGGGATTATGTGCTCCTATCGGGTCAGAAACAGAGCCCAAGCTTGAATAAGAGATGGGGAAGCAGTGGGTCCCCCTCCGCGACCTATCTCAAAGCAGCCATTTGTTTGATTATCAGCTGAACACAGTGAGGCTTCTTTCAAGAGAACTATTCAACCCTGAGCATTTATAGCCTGGCTGCTTCTTGATAACTTTTCAGGGAGTACAACTGATTGTATCAAATTCAGGATGCAATGAAAAGGCTTCAAAACGCCCATGACATTCAATCTTGAATCAAAATGGCAGCTGACAATGGCTTTCCAAATGGTTGTGTTGTCTCAGTGGCCTTCAATCTTTTTGCTCCCATACCCTAAGAAAAAGAATGTTGAAAAATATTTGGACTCTTTTGCACATTGTTAAACGACTCTCTAAAACTTGCCATGATGTGTGTACCTAAGTTTACTTTGTGTTAACAGGGAGTGAAAAATTGTATATATTTTTACAATGAAATAAGATTAGTATTAAATATTATTAGAATAAATATTTCACAATGTGATTAGAAAAAATAAAGCCTGAGCTACCCTAAAGCACACCACAAGATTTGGGATGGGGGATGGATCTACTTTTTATCAAGCGGGAGGAGGGCCTCTGGGAAACCTTCTTGGATAGATCTTCATCATGAGTAGATCAATTTGGGAAACGAGTAGAAAAACAAGTTGAGATCTGGAAATTGATTCCCTTCAACCATTCATGCTTGCTCACCTCTTGGACAATCTTCATTCACCCTAAATTTGAAGACTATTATTGTTCTAACTGATCTTAATGAGACTCAATACATAGGGTTAGAGAAACCTGTGACTCTGTAGAGGAAAGGCTGTCTGGGCATCACAGAGCCATTTACAGCTCAGGGGAAGGCAAGAGGGATGAGAAATGACATGGGACTCTGGCATTACAGTGATATCTGTAAATTTTACAAAATACAGTTTGGAAAAGATGGTAGTCCTGAGAAACATTCCAAGGACCTTGAGAAGAACTGGCATCACTAACCTATATTGCTTTCTCTGTTCTGTTCTTAGAGCATCCCAACACAAGCCCAAAGACCATATTTCTAGTGCCAAGCTTTGTCTATAACAGGAATATGCATAATTCAGGTAAAGACTGGAAGCTCTGTGTGTTTAAGGTCTTTAGGTGATCTTTAAAGGTGGTTTACTCTAAACCAATATTTCCATTTATCCCCCTTTTTTGATCCCCTCAGACTGTTTGAAACCCCAGGGTAAAACATCTAGCAAGATTTGGGATAGGGGAGAAATCTACTTTTTATCAAGTGAGAGGGGGGCCTCTATGAAATCTTCTTGGATAGATCTTCTTCTTGGGTGGATCAATTTTGGAAATGAATAGTAAAACAAAGCGACATCTGGAAATGGATTCCCTTCAATTATTCATACCTGTACACCTCTTGGATAATCTTCATCTACCCCCAATTTGAAGACTATTGCTCTAAGTGATCTTAATGAGACTCAGTACATAGAATTAGAGAAGCCTGTGACTCTGCAGAGGAAAGGCTGCCTGGGCATCACAGAGCCATTTAGAGTTCAGGGGAAGGGGAGAGGGATGAGAAATGACACAGGGCTCTGGCATTACATTTGTAACCATACTGTTAGTAAACATTTATCAAGTACCCACTATATGCCAGGCTCTGTTCTGAATATTGGAAATGTTGTATTGAACAAGACAAAGTCCGTGATTTTGTGGTCTTTAAATTGTAGTGGAAAGATATCTATATCTCTATCTCTATATCTATCTATAATGTCATCCTCATTGAGATATTGCACTAAAGTTTTGCAAGATGTTACCATTGGAGCAAACTGGGTAAAAGGTACACAAAAACCTCTCCATATTATTTCTTACAATAGTATATGAATCCACAATTATTTCAAGATTTAAAAGTTCACTTTAAAAAGATACATAAATGAAATACAAATACATAGATTATGACATAAAAGCACAAAAAAATGAGAAAAATGTAACTGTAAAACAAGTCTGGGTCTGGCGGCTCATGCCTGTAATCTCAGCACTTTCGGAGCCTGAGGTGGGAGGATTGCTTGAGCCCAGGAGTTCAAGACCAGCCTGGGAAACATAGTGAGATTCCTGTCTTAACAACAACAGCAAAAAAAGTTAGGCAGGTGTGGTGGCATGCACCTGTAGTCCCAGCTACTTGGGAGGCTGAGATAGGAGGACTGCTTGAGCCTATGAGGTCCAGACTGCAGTGAGTCATGACTGCACCACTCTACTCCAACACGGGTGATAGAGCAAGACCCTGTCTCAAAAAAAGAAAAGAAAAAGGAAACAGAGGAGTGTGCTAGAATAGAAGAGTGAGCTTCCACAGATTGACAGCTCAGGGAAGACGCCAAGTCAAGCTCAATGATGACAATAGCCACCTGGGCTAGGCCACTCTGGAAATGTGTCACAGCTTGGCTGCGTTATTGGACCTCACCAGGATCCTTTCAATATCAATGATATTTAAAGATTTAGGAACCAGAAAGAACAAACCAGGAGACTCTATTGGTCTGAGCTGCTTTCTGTCTGGCATTTTTTTTAATCAGACATGTTACAGAGCATAGGTGTTGCAGAAGGAGCTGTGAGTAAGGAACCTGGGTCTGTGTTCTGGACTCTCCTTCTTATGGCAGTCGAGTGGTCTTGGTAAGTTGCTCATTTCTTTGGGAGTCAGGGGCTTTCCCTGCAAAATGCATCACCTAGGCCAGTCCTTCACAAGTATTTCACCTCTTAATCCTAACAACATCCTATGAGGCGGGGCTATTATCATTTCCATTTTACTGATAAACAAACTGAGACTTAAAAACATTAAATAACTTTCCCAAGTCACAATAAAGTAGCAGAGCAGGGACTGGAATCCAGATCTATTTTACTTAAAAAGCACTTAGACTAGATCAGATATACCTGTGAGTTGGTGTCTAGAACTAAGGAAAACCAGTCTGGAAGTGAATAGTAAAGGTGACCATATCTAGAATTCACTTAAGAGCAGAAGCAAAAGAACACAGTCCATTTGGTGGCTTCTGATAGCCAGCTCTAAAGGCTGTCACTGAAATAATACAGTGAAACTGACTGTCAGCTTCAACTGCACAGCAAATCAAATCCATGCGGCATGAGAGGCATGGTGCTGAAAAAAGAAAGGGGTCTTGGGAGACTTGGGTTTGAATCCAGGCTCCATCATTTATTAGGTAGGATGCTTTGGGCAAGTTACTTGATTTCTCTGAGTCCGTTTCCTCAGCTGTAAAATGGAGATAATATTATTAGACTTTCCTCATGAGGTTGTTGTGAGGTTGGCCTAGAACACCACCTGGTACACAGTGGGCAGTTTATTCATGTTGGGTGCTGTTATTACTATTGTTATTAGCTGTTGTTATTATTATTATTATAGGGTTTCAGAGAATTAAATAAAATATCACATATTGCAGTGCCTACATCAACATTCTCTTGCAGTTTTCCTGGCTTTCTTTTTCAACACAGTGCAGAATTGTTACTAGATCCCGAGAGACCCTTTTTATAATTTCCTTCCTACCATAGACCTCACAAGGACATTGTCTCCTAAACAAGTTGAATTTTTGAAAGGCAATTAATTAATGTCCCATTTTTTATAAGTCAAAAGCATATGTCATTGCCAATCTGAACTCCTGCTCTTCAGTAAATAACCACAGTTACCATGTTGGTCTACTATAATCTTGTCAATGGCAAAGACGTTTGTGCCCAAGTTCATGTCTCTCTAGTCTGACTATGATGAGGTAGAATATACTAGTTGAGCTTTGGGGAATGCTAAGAATGGCTCCCAGCCCCCATTATCATTTCCTGAAGCCCAAGGACACCAACCTGAGGCTAGTGGATAACCTTAGACTTTGGCTTCTAGAATTCCAGGTCAGGGTGAAGGAGGGCAGCCACATTTGGAGTCTGCCCACTAGTCGGGTATATGACCTGGGACAAGTCACTTAATTTCTCCTCATCCATTCAATACAAATCACACTGATCTCGGAAGGCTTGTAAGCATTAGCAGTAAGTGCTGAACAAACAAAAAATCTCCAAAGTTTGTTTCCCAGACTTTAATGGGTATTGACACATGGTAGGGAATCTTGTCAAAGTGCAGATTGTGATTCATGATGTGAGGTGGGGCCTGAGATTCTGCATTTTTAACATGCACTTAGGGAGCTGGTACAACTGGTCCCTGGACCAAAATCAGTAGCAAGGATCTAATGCACCTTCCATGTGGGGCTTAGAAAAAAGTACAGTGGGGTTCAAGTGGGGACACCTCAGTCCTAATCCAGCCAGCATGGTTGACAGAGAGAGATCTTTGAAATCAATGGAGCTTGACCAAAATGTCAGCTGGGCCTCTGGCTAGATGGAGAGCTCTAGGAAGGTTGATTTACTTCACTAAGGCTTGGCTTTCTCTTCTGGAAACTGGAGACAAAACTGCTTACACCTCATTAGATGGCTTGGAAGATTAACAGGGACCATGTACATAGAGCACTCAATGTAGGACTTGGCATATAACATTGCCAAGTAAATTGCAGCTTTCTAATCTTCCCCTACCTGGCTTTGTGACTCTAATTAAGTAACGTAACACCCTCTGAGCCTGGGTTGAAGCCTATGAGCTGGCCCATTGGCTCTTCTGCTTCTGTTTTCCTAGTTATGATACTGGATCCCAATGTATCTGTGGCCACTGCCTTGGGCCTGTCTTCCCTGTTCCAGAAGCTTCAGCAAAAGATCTACACCCAGAAGGCCCCCATACTCAACCCTGGGAGGCACACATGTTGTGTGCTTTCCTGGAGCTCAGCTGGACCGCAAGAAGGTGGATCCCCATGCTGTTAGGAGTTAATTGAGAACCTTAATTCTCAAACCCCTGAATGAGGCCTGATTGGGCCCATTGAACCTAAAATGCCAACACGGAATGGAGTTCAGCTCAGGAATGATGAGACCCTGTGATCAAAGGAGGTGGAAGAAACCACTGAGAGATAATTTATTAATAAGGGATAAATAGAATATTAATTAAGGCAGAGCTTTCAAGAAGGCAAATTCCCAAAGTAAAACTTTAAGGAATGCTCAAATAATTACCATTTTAATTAAAAGTATATCACCCAGTACAAATGGCAAGCCACCTCTTCTTACCATGAGGACTCCCTGAAATGCAAAGCTGGCTTCATCTTTCCAGGCGCAAAGGGTGTGAGCTGGTGAGTGAACCCAGGTCAGGCTGAGCTGTAGTTCCCCACCTGGGCCTCCTCTAGGCTGCTATTACTTGTTGGGCTTGGGGACTCTTCTTCTACTCCCCTGCAGCCTTACTCAGAGGGCAAAGTATGGGCACATCTCCTGCTACCAAGGTTACCACAGTAGCTGCTCCAAGTCCCAGGATTCAAGCCCCCCCCCCGCCCTTTCCCTGCCTGCCTTTCCATTCCAGCAGCTTCCTAACTGTTTTCCCTGATTCCTTTCTCACCTGCTCTACCCAGAGCCACTGCCAAGCCACTCTCCACAGCCCTGGCTGCACAGTCTTGCTAAAATGCAAATCTATCATGTCCTTCATTTGCTTGGAAAATTTCCACTGGCTCCTTGTTAACCACATCAATAGGAATAGCAATGATTTATTGAGCACTTATTCTATGTTCCTGGCACTGTGCTAAAGACTTATTTTGCACTCAAACAGCCCTACAATGGAAATGTTAACCACATTTCCAAAATGATAAAACTGAAGTTAAGATATGTGAAATAGCTGGGTCAGTCATGCAGTGCACAAATGGCAGAATGAAGATTTGAACCAAGGTCTGAAATTAACTTCAAAGCTTATGTCTTAACCATTAGTCTACATTGCCTTTTGGCTCCTTCTCACTATAGGATAAAGTCTGTTTCCTGGTATGGGACGCAGTCTCTCAGTTTGCCTCCTCTACTCCACCTCCCTCATTTTCTGCTGCTTCAGACATTGCACGGGGACCTCTGCAAGCTCTGTGCTATTGCTCCTTCCATGCTCCCTGGGAGCCATCCGTGATCCCTTGTATCTCCCTGCCTCTGCAGATACTTTGTGTTCCTCTTTTCCTCAAACTGAAGATCTTTCCTCATCTGCAAGACAGATTCGCTTGTTCCTTTCTCTGTCCTCCTTCACTTCTTTATCTCACCTCCTTTACTGCTCTCCTTCCATGAGACACTAAGCTCACAGGACACGGGGACTGTGCTACTCACCTTGGCTCCTAGCACAGAGCCTGGTGCTGCTGAGTAGGTGCTCAACATCTGTTCACCAAAGCTGTTGGACCCATGATTACAACCATGCACTGAAGTCTGCACTGTGGGTACAGCAGGGGACAAACTGGAGCAGGTTCCACTAGACCAGGTCCTTGCCCTCTGAGAGCCCACAGTCTAATGGGGGAGACAAGCAATAAACACATAAGCAAATAAACAAACAAGATGCTACCAGAGGTTGGCAAACACTGAAGACACTCAAGCAGAGAGATGCAGTAAAGAGTAACCGGAATGATAAGCAAGATGGCCTATGACATGGAGCTGTATGAATAGAGACCCAAATGGGGAAGAGCCACACGGTGGTGTGGGTGGAACAGCAAGTGCAAATGTCCTGAGATAAAAACAATTCGGTGTGTCTGTGGATAAGACAGCTCCCAGAAGGGAGAGACACAGGCAGACAGAAACAGAGACAGAGAGAGAGAGAGAAGGGGGGTGGAGAGAAAGTGAATGTCTCAGAGAAGGTTTCAGTATGAGATATTTCCAGGACAATTACTGAAAGGATAGGGAGAACCTGGTTCCAGTGAGGCTCCACCCAGCCCTTCCTCCGATAATGTTTCACAATGACTGGAGATATTTTTGGTGGTGTCAACTGGGGATGCGGAGTCGTTGCCAATGGCATCTAGTGGGCAGAAGCTGGGGATGCTGCTAAATAGCCTGCAATACACAGGACAGTCCTCCATCACAAATATGTATCTGCCTCCAAATGTCAGTTGTGCTGAGGTTAAAAAACCCCGTTCTACACTATGTTCCTGGTTGAAATGTTGATGCATCTGACTCTGCTCAGCTCCTTGATTAGCCCTAGGCTGACAACTGGCTTTGTGCCATCACTGAAACTCGCTCCAACCCACGTGTCCCCTTCCACCTCTCATTCAGGAAACGTTCTCACAACAATCTGACCAAGGGAATCCCATTCCGTACCAATCTGTGTGGACACTGGCCCCTGACTTGCAAATTATATGGTCAAAGCGCGCTAAACCCGGAGTCCACAGGATTGGGGATGCGTTACCTCTACACTCCAACATTAATTGCCTTCCTTTCTGTTGACCTTTTTGCAGGGGACACTCCATTCCCATGAAAGTAGAGAAGCCCCAGAGACAAACTATGTTCCCCATGTGTGTGAGACAACCCTTTGAAGTTGCCTTGTATCATAAGAAGGGGTTGCCCTTGGGCTCCAGCCACATGCCACTAAGTTTGGCTCAAGAATTATGCGTCATTCTCAGCACGTTGCAACCATGCACTAAAGTCTGCACTGCAGGTACAGAAGGAGACAAACTGGACCAGGTCCAGGGAGGCAGAGGCTTTAAGCCACTGGCCTGAAATGCTCTAGTCTGCAGCCTGGCTCCACCACCATGAGTAGCCTGCTCCCTTGTTGGCTTCAGCTGCCAACAAGGGAGCAGCTTGTTAGTGAAATGCGAATCATAATACCTACAAGGTTGTTTATGATGATCAGTGATTACGTTAATAAAAATCACCTAATAGATGTTCAAAGTACTACAGCTAGTATTATTGTTATCAAAATGCCTGAGGTGGAAAAGGAAATAGAAATCACCCTGTCCAATCTCTTCATTTTATAGATGCAGATGCTGAGGCCCAGAGGAAGAAACACATGGACTTGTTTTCCGGGTTTTGAGAAGGGAAGAGTAGACATTATATTCACACATTACTGATGAGAAAACAGGCCAGTTGTGAACCAGGCAAGCTGAAAAGCTTGGCCTTTCTGGGCAGTGCTATGCAGCCAGTGCTGGCGATGCCCTGTGTTATCATTCCGGCCATCGGTGAGTCCTGAATTCCCAGACTAAAGCCCTGCAGAGCAGCACCACCTTGGCTCCGGCTTCCAGAAAAGACCTTTCCCTGCTCAGCTTTCCACTGGGCTAGAAATGGGCCGAGTCTCCCTGCCTGCTCAAAACTGTGCGGTCCTAGTGCTCAGTCCTTATGCTTCTATTATTTTCCATTGCTTTTAATGGCAAAGATAGCAATTACTGTTGCACCAACCTAATTTTTTTTCTTTCCCTTTATCCTCTATCACTCCCTTGGTGATTTCTTCACTCGCACAGCCTTTAATACCATCCATATCCTGGAAACTCCCAAATGTACTAAATTCCATTGATTCTAAACCACATATTTTCCCCACATTTTAATATCTCTGAAGTTGGAATGTGTCCTAGCTTCATGGACGGTGTTTTTCCTTGGCAGTAAATAAAATAATGATCTGATAGTCAGTGGCCTCCTTGATTTGATTAAATATTGAACATATTTACCCCTAGAACACACCCTTGAATTCCAAACTCAAAAATCACAATGACTTTTTGGCATATCCCTTGGATGAGGAATAGGCGTCCCAAACACAAATGAGTACAATTGAATTCCCAGCCTTTCCGTCTCCCCCATCTCAGTGACTGGCAATCCCATCCCTCCAGTTGTTCAGGCCAAAATCTTGGAGTTACCATTGACTCCTTTCTTTCCCTTGTAATCTACATCCAATTTGTCAACAACTTTTTCTGGCTCACTTAAAAATAAATTCTAGGTCCAATAATTTCCTAACAATCTGTCACCACCATCCTGAGGCAAGCACTTCTCATTTCTTCCCTAGATTATCTCCATTGCCTCCTAGCTGACCCCCTGCTTCTCTGACCACCTATACTCTCGGCTCAGAGCCGCAGCCAGAGTGAGCCTGTGATCAACCAGCCCTAGCTCCCCGCCCAAATCACTCCCTGTCTCCTTAGTCTGGTTAATTTTTAGAGTAACTTACAATTAGCTACAATTTCATATAATTATTTATTTCCAGGTCTATCTTGTTTCCTCTACTAGAATGCGAGCCCCACGAAGGCAAAGATTTTCTCATGTTTAGAGCCTAATCCCTGCTTTCTAGAACAGTCTATATATTTCTTCAGTACCTATAATGTGCCTGGCAAAAAATATATAAATACATAGAAATAATAATAGATACCGGATGGGGTGCCCTTTGAGTCCGGCTCGGCTGGTCCCATACCCACAAGGAGAATAGCAATTGGAAGCGCTGAGGACAGAGAGTTTCACAGTAAGCACAGCTGAACCGGGAAGGTCCGGCTGTGCGGGGAAGGGGCATCCGCCAAAGGAAAACTAAGAAACAGAAAAAACTTCATCACCGGGCGGAGAGATCCAAAATGGCCGATTAACAACAGCTCAGGATTGTAGCTCCCAGTGAAAGCACAGAGAGTGAGTGGACGCCGCAATTTCAGACGAATTTCTGTGGCCCACAAACTGGGAGATTCCCGGCGGAGGAGCCACATGTGTCGCCAGCGCGACTCTTTTGGCCTGCACAGCTGTTTTGCCTGCGCCCCGGCGCGGCGCAGCGCTTCTCAGTGCAGAGTATACGCGACTGGGCGCCCTTTGAGTCAGCTCGGCTGCTCCCACCCACACAAGGAGAACAGCAATTGGAAGCACTGAGGACCGAGAGTTTCACAGTAAGCACAGCTGAACCCGGGAAGACCAAGCTCTGTGGGGAAGGGGCGTCTGCCAAAGGAAAACTAAGAAACAGAAAAAACTTCATCACCAACAAGCC